>WEKW01023739.1:0-18663 GCA_013389905.1 Sula dactylatra
ATTGATAAAAGTACCACAGAGCAGAAAAAATATGGAAAAGGTAACAAGCTCCAAGGTCAAATTAAAGACTGAAATTGCTCTGAAAGACGTTCTTTGTAATTCCTGCACAAACAAAAACTACTGCTGTAAAAAGAGACATTATCTGTGAATACAATATACAACAATTGCCACTCGGTAGTGACAAAGACCTTTTCTTTTTTTTAAGTTCCTGACAGAAAAATGCTAAGTTGTCTTCCCACATCTGATACAAAAGCCAGGCACTACTCTTTCTAATTTAGCTACATTTCCAATGGGAAAAGAGGCCATTCACTATTCTAGTTCTAATCCTAATTCTACTGCATCAACATGCTATGTATATAATATCCATACCACAGGCACAATAATGCATGTAACAAACCAAATGAATATGTCCAAAGTGTCTTCAATGCCTTCAGAAATTCATTGGACTACTAAAAATACATTGGACTACTAAAAATACATTGTACAGTAGAAAGCACCATATAATGCACAGTACTGTGTATTCATTTTGTGCAGTTAAGTAAAGGTGGGGAAACAGCAATTGCTTAGTCAAAACAATTCAAGAAAAAGGAAATGTCAAATTTTATGTCAGCTCACAATAAGGTTTCATTATTATTTTTTTAGCCCTTTTTCTTGTCCCTTTCCTAAGTAGAGTAGGCTGGTTTTCAATGAAAAAAAAAGATAATTCAAAACCAGTACTTGTAAAGTTACATATTGAAACTAAGGGTGTCAGCATTTCCAAAATAAAACTGGTTGTTAACCTGTCAATAAAAGTTTCGACACTGTTGATGATCATGTTTTCTTTTTATCCCACTGCTAGAATTACCTATTAATTTGTCTTTCAAATATTATTCCCAACCAAAATTTCATTTTCAATTATTTTTTTGTTTAACCAAAAAATTGCCTAATTATGCAACTAAAACACCATGCCTCAAGTCAGGACTGAATCTAAGTATTTTTCTTCCCACATAGTAAACAGGAAATTCCTTGCAACAAAAATGACATAATTATACTTAGACGTGCTCATAGTTTGTTTTAAGTAAGTTACCCACCACCTGGAAAAAAAAAAACCACAAACAAAGAAGCCAATGATAGAATATTGGAATTTGTGTGAGTGAAGCTGAGGAAAAGGATGTTACTGTATCAGACAAAATGGACACAAGTCTTTAACAGTATTCTGTCAATCTGCGGGCAGATCAATCAAACCCACACTTCACATTTTCCAGACTAATTCCATTTTGCATCCCTTGTAAAGATATTCTTTTATGCCTTTAGACATATTTATAACCTTGTTTGGTGCACTTCTCTCAGCAATATTTTGAGGGGTGGTAGAAGGATGTGACAGGTGATGATATTAATAAGAGAGGCAAAACCAAAAACTTAAAAATTCCAATTGCCTTTACCCGCATCTTTCAGCTAAAGTGATTTGGGATATGGATCTAAACCCACTCCTCAAACATATTTTGCAAATCCCTGCACAAATAGGAATATCTGATTATCAGCCGCTTATTCGTCCTTTGATTTTGATAGCTTAGATGAAATAAATTCCTTTGTCCAGCATAACCAGCTTGTGCCAGTTGATTCTGCAGACTTCAGTATCTCCACCCTGTCCATCAACAGTGCATATCATAGCCTGTTTTCTCTTCTCTTCCAGTTCTGCAACAACAGGTATGGCCTAATTCTGGCAGGACATGAAGGGATATAAAGTTTGCCAACAAAATCCTGGAAGGCTAAAAGGTAATGGAGAGGACACAGAAAGTGAAAAAGCACTGTGTTGTTTTAATATTGAAGAGCAATATGGAATCAGAACATGTTGATCAAACACAGCAATAGGGTGAGGCACTTAACATTCTTTGCAAAAGTTCTGGGGAGGAAAAGCTTTTTTATTCAGAATTAAAGCATGAAAATCAGCTATTTTTTCTGCTGGGTATCTTTTGCTTTAAAAAAAAAATAAGGAGGGTTTAGTCAGAGAAGATTTTACATATGATTTATAGGAGCTGAAGAATCAATACATGTTGCGCTGAACTGGATTCTTCAATCCGTCAATGCCGCTACCAGTGACTATGCAGTACTCCCTCTGTCCCTTGATGCAGTGGACTATGACATTTTATTTCATACATCATTTCATATTCTGAAATGTATAACTGTACATCATACATCCAGCAAATTGCCCTGCAGTGCACTGAACATGTGGTCTGATCTTGTATTGTAAGATTGCCCAGCAAGGTAAGTAAAAAAGAACATTTTGGGAAAAACTAGGTAGTCTCACTTCATTGCCCTGCTCATAACAGGGAAAAAGGTTTACAATCTACTACCCTTTTGTTCTGCTCTCTGAACACTTACTTCTATGTTCAGCAGTCCCCAAAGTTCAGTGAAGCAGTGGTGCTTGTTGCTGATTTCATTTGATTCCTTCTACAAGATTACCTTAGCACATCTGGTAAAAATTAGATAAACAGATTAGTTACGGTTCTGTTTTCAGTTAGTTTCATGAAGTCTCTGCCCTCGCTTGTCTATTGCAGAGGAAAGGCAAAAATTTCTGATAGGGATAGAGGTTCCCATTGCTGGCTGCAGTTAGGGATTGCGCAGCCAGTGTCAAGTCTAATAAGATTTCAAGAACTCCAGGTCCATAGTTTGTGACAATGGTGGTGTGTGCTGATGATGCACCTCAGTTGAGAGCACTGCTTGTCCAATAAAAGGAGGGTCTCTAATCCACAGAAATATGTCACACGCAGTTTTAATGAAACTGTGATCAACCTAACCCCAGCTACATTTCATCTGTATTATGCTATTTAAAATTATTTGGTGGTATATAAAGAAGGCAAAGGACTTAAAATGCTCAGGCATTGGGTTTTAACTCTTTAATACTGTCTTTTTTCCCCTTACTATGAGACACCTGATAGCTACAGTAGGGCTGCTTTAGGAGAGCAGATAGAAATGTAAACATGCAATTTTCTTTGACACCTCACAGCTGGCAGGTTGCACTCGATAGGAACAGGCTGGCATTACTGTTGCTGTGTCTGAAGGATGACAGAAGCCATGAAGCAGTGAGTATCTGTGGCCAGAACTGCACAGCGCTGAAGAGGGCCATTTTACACTTCTGAGGTTGTGCTACATTCAACTTCGCTTAAGGATAGGACACCACTTCTTTTTGGCAACTGAGAAAAATAAATATCAAGAGTGGAAATAAAAGCTTTAAACATCCAGCCTGCATGGAAGTCAGGTGTTTTTGAACTAGGGTGCAACACTGATGATGAGTGAAGGTGCTACCTTGAGCAAAGCCTTCTGTCACTGCCTTTGCTGCAGACCCTAAGGCAGGAGCAGTCAGGAATTCCTGTTGCATGTAGAGGGCAGCCTGTCTTTCAGGAGAGACTGCTCCCTTGGAGTACTGTGGACAGCATTTTCTGCCCCAATAACTTCTAGGTTTCACTTAAATCTGTCATTGTTATCTCTTGGGACTTCAGGTGACTGGAGTCAGATCCACTTTCTTTTATGACATTTAACTGCTAGGCTAAATATACATATATATATATATAAATACACACACACGCACACATATATATATGTTATGTTCAACTTCCCTAAATTTAAGGTGTAGTTTCTGAGGATACATATACCAAACATGAGCATGTTCTAGGTCTCACAGTTGCTTTCCTTGATTTTCACTTAGTAAAGAAAGCTTTGTTTATGATTTCAGCTATGAACTGTCTGTTACCAAAATACAATGTCCTGCCTGTATTTGCACAGTGCCTGAAATCAAAACTGAGTTCTGCTCTCCTCCTGCAAATGCCCTTCATGGTGTACCCTAAGGACAAGAAAAGTATGGCCAGAACAGAAGAAAATTCATCATCTTCAATGCATTCAAATTGAAAAAAAAAAAGAAAAAAGAAAAAAGGCGGAGTCTGGAATGCTAAATATTAAGGCTAAGGAGGATGCAGCTGACATGATTTGAAGCTGGGGCTTCAATTCCAAAATGTTCGCAACTGAGAGCTTAAATGAAGATGATCAAGAGCTGTCAGGAAAAGGCCAATTCCCTCCAGGAGGAAATCACAGCAGCTTCTAGGCCTACAGCGTTGCCTGTCACAGCACAGAATTTGGCACATAGTCCTTACAGAGTGGGAATCCAGAAAAGAGCAAAGGTAAGACTTCTGGTACCCTGTATAAAACTCCCTGTTCTTAGGAGTTTTACTTACAAAAAGCATTACAATGTCAAGTACACCTATTTCTCCTCACTCACTCTATGTAAGCAAAGCAAATGAGGCACATTTTGGGTGCTGAACTTTCACCCATAATTTCCCATTTAAACACTTGTATATTTGTATGTGTACTTTCTCTATATAGTGGTAGTACAAATATATAAATAGATACACATGTGTATCTATATGCATGACTAGATGGGTGCTGACTTAAACAAAATGTAAATGGATGCTTAGGTTCTGCTGCTGCATTTTCCTTTTTTGTTTCAGAATGATGAGTTGCACTTCAGAGCATCGTATTAATGTATACTGGAAAAGTACTAAAGCATTACACTATAAGATAATTACCATCATTACTAGTTCCTTAGATGGCTAATATTTTTTCCGATTTCAAAAAATATTCTGATTCATAAGGAGAGCTCTTAACACTCTTAAGGTTCAGATAGAAATGAATACAGCCATTTAATTACTTACTTTTTTTATGAAGATCAAAGATTTTATACTTTCTGTGTTACAGGTGACTTCAGTTCTCTTAAAATGTACCATGCCATTTAATCAGATATTGGCTGGAAGGCATCCCACCTACAGCTCTCAGAAATGTTTTAAATGGAACTATTTTGTAGCTGCAAACTGTGGACAGCAAATAAACCTCTGCTGAAGGAACGATCTCCATTACAAGAACTTTTCAAGGACTTTTTACATCTGTCTGATCATTTCTGTTCCTGTGTCAAAGCTGGTCATGATATCGCCGTCTGAAGGTCATATGGCTGTGTCTGAGTTAAATAAATAGCACATTTTCTGCCTTAACATAAACATCTCATCCCTGCCGAGTTGAATGTTGTAGTGTCTGTGCTGAGTATGCTGTGGCTCAGCTGACCTGCCTGATTTCCAGAGCAGGAAATGAGAGCAAGGAGAGAGAAAGTAACATAATCATTTATTCACCTCCCCATAAGTTTTTTGTCTCAAAATAAATAATGACATTTGACCTTTCTCTGAGACAACATGGAAATTAAGACACATGACGATCTTTCTTGTGCCTTCCCCTGGAGGCGACCACAACTGCTTCTCACAACATGCTTTGACTCCCTTTTCCCTAGATAAAAAGCCAGCCATAAAAGTAATAAACCTTTCATCCCAGCTCACAGAGTCATTAACCCAAATGCCTAGTTAACTAGGGTCTTTTTTTTCCCTTTTTCTTCTTCAACTTGAGCCAGGGGAGAGTTTATAAGCCTTTTAAAGGAGGGAGCATGGAAATCTCTGGGGGAAATGGCTTCTCTGCTCTCAGCGTGCGTGAAGGCACTGAAGGGGAAGGAGCAGCCTCCCTGGCTGCCATGCTCATCGCTTGGCTATGCCTGCACCCAGGGTACACATCACCACACTGTGTGAGGCTCTAGCAAGGCAGCAATGAATCCAGCTCAGGAGATGAGGGAGGGTTCTGCTTGCAAAACTGTGAAGGAAAAACATTGGATTTTGGGGGTATAATATTAGACCCACAGATAGTGCATTAGATAGCATGTATAGTGTGCAGCCTTTATGTGATTGTACAGCGGCATTTGTTCTTCACGGATCCTTTCCAGCTGAGATTTACATCAGGTCTCAAAAAAGATGAAGACTTGTAGCCATTTGCAGGTAACCACTCAGCTGTATCACAGGCTCTATCTTGTTGAAAAATAGGGAAAATCAGAGTGTTAGACTGTACCAATTCAGTCTGTTGACAGTTGAGGAAAGGACCCTTCCCTTTTACAAAGAGACTGCTAATTAAAACAAAGCAGTAAGAGAGCAAAGCGATGTATTCTGAGTGCCACTGTACTGGAGATGTAACGATCTGAAAAAATGCAAACTGTCTAGGAGCAAAAAAACCCTAGAAAATGGACAGAGTATAATCTGAGGGAGAAAAAAAATCTGCTTTGGTAGATAAGACCCAGAGCATCTTTTCCAAGATAGAAAAAATAAGATTTTAAGATATACAGCCCTGGTCCCTGCTCTCCTTACTGGTTCAGCCTGTTGGATGGCATATTGCCTCCCTCACTTCTCGGTTCTTAGCATAGCATTGTGCGGGAGCTGCAATCTGATACTAACAAATATATGGTGTTGGCTTGTTTGTGTTTGTTGTCTTGTTTGCTTCACAAGCCCTTAATACAAATCCAATAATTCCACAGTTATGGAGAAAATAATGCAAAAGACAGATTCTACCAGTACTATCTGAAGCTGCTGGAAAGCAAGACCTGCATTTACTGGATATAGGTACTAACAAATCATACCATATTGGTGTCCTTTTTCCCAGCACATGCCATTGGGGCAGCTGTGTGGCATCTGTAATTCCAATTCAGTGCAAGTCCACCAGAGTAGGGTTTGACCAATTGTGTACATATTCATTCAAAGAATGGCATGCCCTAAAAATGTCTATGGAAACTATTTTAATCACCCTATCAAGTTAATACTACTGGCAATTCATTTAAAGAAAGGAAATACCATGTACAAAATATATTGAGTGAAGTTTTCTGGCTTGTGTTTTTCAGGAAGTAAATTCTGGCCTTTAAAGTCTGTGACTCCATGAAGATGGAATGATTCTCCTTCATGACAGCACACATGTGTTCTTAAAATCATCAGAAATGCCTGGCTTTTATATTTACAATTTCCTGAGAACTTGTTGTTCAGTAGTGGAATCTCTGCAGATAACCTTAAAGTGAATACAACTCAATTTTAGTTCAGGGCTTATCAGATAGTCTTTTAAGGAACTTTCTGCTTCTCATCATGCACAGCTTCCACTCACGGGATGTTGCAGGCTTCACAACAGGGCTTTGGAATTTTTAAAAGAAAGATAAAACAAGCAAACAGCAACAACCAATCCTGGAATTTCTTCCTTAATGAAATATTGCCTGTAAATTTAAACCTGTAGTACTTACGAGTCTGTGGCAGACGGCTGAATTTCCGGACTATTTTTATTTTTGGGATAAAGATTCTGACCCCTTGAGGTTGTGGGGTTTTCAAGGGATGCAAAGTTTTACCACACTCTGTAGAAGCTGAGAGTGGCTGATGACTTTCAGAAGGTGTTTTGCAGTTTGAAATACTGAGCTCAAAGCAAAAAGCAAAATGTGGCTCTACTGAAGAGCTGAAGACAGGATGGTAGAGTGGGTTTCTTACATGCTGAGTTTCATTTGGAAGTCTGAGTTAACTTTGGCTTGGTTAACTTTGTTAACTTTCTATGTCATATATGTGTGTGGTCTCTCAGTTATCTAGTAAACTACAGCATTCTTGCTACCTTTCTTCTTTGAATTGGCATCTTCTCCAGCCCACTATTAAAAACTTCAAATGGGGTAAGAAAGCACTTTTGCTTGTTTTGCAGAAGGATGGTTTTCATTGGTAGATATTGAATCCTTCAATCCAACGGTCTTCTTGGAGACCTATGTTAAGATGGGAACTCAGGTTCAGATGCTTCTTGAAAAATATGACAGTTGCACAAAAAACCTAGAGTGATCTGTCATGACAGTAAGGTGAGATGATAACCGACTGTCACTGAGGGGCATATCAGTTCTTCATATGCAACCACTATATAGGAAAATTATTAAAGTATCCTTTAACATAAATTTCAGAAGACTGAAATGGCAGCAGCAACACACTGTACAGACTTAGTGACTGGCCTTTCCACTGCTCCTCCGCAAATGTGAGAGCCGCCATATACTCATGACAGCTAGGTCACTTTGACCTTTGGGATGCACAGACATCTCTAATAAAAAGTTTACAACAGCCTTCAGCACTGAAGCGCTATCTGACACTCTACCATTTTATTTTGATTGTGAATTTCTTCTGTGCTGATGCTAGCTAGACATTTTTCTGGAGAGAATAGCGAGTTTGTTATTGCACATTTCACTCCTGTACAGGATGTCACATGCTCCAGCAATTTTGCTCAGGCCATTTTTTATTCCTGTTTCCTACACAAATGAAAGAGCAGGGTTTTCCCCCCGTTATAAGAGGTGTTCAAGACAGTCTCTCAGTGGCATGCAGATCTCTCAACCCCTGTTTCTGCCCAGTTGCAATAAGAATGAAATGGCAGGATATATAGCAGAACATGGATTAGGAAAAGCTGCAGGGAGGCAGAGCAGGTTTTGCTACGTTATTGCAAACCACTGGAGAACAAGCTGAATCCCCGTTTCATCTATTCATCTACCTGGAGAATGCATATATTGCCAAGCCAACTGCATAAAGCTAATCAGCTCTGAAACTAGGCAGTAAAATATTCGAAGCTTCAAATATATTCATGAGATATGATCAGGGAGGATATCTATTTTGATGAAGCCCCCTTTTCCTATCTGTTTATGCTCCATTAACACCCTGTGCTCTTCCCTCCCAGAATCCTTTCATTTTCTTGAAAATGTCCAGCCTGGGACAAATCCATTAAAAAAAAAATCTTAATTGTGAATTTCATCATTTTTATGGCTAGATTGGTGCTTGTTGAAGGAAATGTTGAAATTTCACTCTGGGGTAAAGGCCTGAATTCTGGCAAGTATAACATTTTTGTCTGTTAGCACTGAGAAGGCTGAACTTGGCAGTCTTGCAGAGCTCAAACTCAACACGTGAGCGTATTCTGGCATGTATGGAGGTGAGAGACTGACTCCTTGCAGGCTAAATTTCCTGTTTTAACTGTGAGAAGAGGGAAGGGAAGGGGAGGAAAGGGAAGATTCATTCGCATTCATACAGCATAGCACCTGCCCCAGGACCCATGCAGTGTTGCTTTAGCCCTGGGACAGTGTGAATAATCAAAGGACTAGAATCCTGAAACAAAACAGAGCGAGACAGAATGACAGTGCAGACAGCACCAGAATTGGCCAGAAGTGCTTGTTGAATCTGCCTCTAGTGGTTGATCATCCAAAATCAATGTGGTTGGGAATGATAAGACATCTTTGGTGTTTGAGTGCTTCCAGAGTCACTTGGGGAGGCTCTGTGTCTGAGGCTGAGGGGAAGGAAGGCTGCTATGTTACTGATGCCACCCAACACACTGGTTTCTGGCTGCTTTTGCAGATGTTTCTGCTGTCTGGACTTCCCTCTCATATAAAATTAAGAGTGTGCTGAAGCTAACACCTTCCACATACTAACAGGTACGATCTGACAAGGAGCAAAAATTCTTACCATGTCAGAGGGTTGTGTTGTAATGTTGTGGTCAAAAGCCACAGATGTCTATAGCAGAGTGAAACTAAATCAGAAATGCATGTGATGTTTTTAAATACTCTGTTTCCCTTGATCTTGTTCGTCACATCTCACCATATCTAAATAAAACTTTTTTTCACATTTTCCGCAGAATCTTGTTTATTAAAAGATGACGTGAAATGTTTTTAAGAACAGAAGAACTTAAGAAATCTCTGCTGGAGCTGATCTGTGTATCTCTAGCACAATACTCTCTCTCCAGCAATGGTAATAGGAGCTGCTGTTGAGGAGACCATGGAAGCCTGGCTGCTTCCTGAAGTCCCCTGCCTGACATTCATTCAGCATCCACATCTGCTGTGTCAGGGATCATATGTCTCTGCCTCATCCTTTTAACGTCCATGCTTGAAGGCACCTGTCTGAATGTGCTGGTCCTGCCTGCTTCCCTCAGCTACCTGTGGCGGACCTCACTCTTCAGAGGTTCGCTACCCATAGTGGGAAGAGGTACTGCTCTTACTTCTTCTCCCAGCTCCCTTGTGCTGTGAGAGCTCCTACCAGGTTTTGTATTGTGGGGCTCATCCACCATCTCCACAGTTTCGAAACATGTCATATCCTCCTTCATTTGTCTCTTCTCCAAACCTGAAAAATCCCAGTTTACCTCTGGAAGAAACCCCAACACAATCCAAACAAAAAGAAAAATCCAAACCCCAAACTTAACCCAAGCTCCCTAACAAAAATCAGAAACAAAAGCCTTTTACACCTGTTCTAAACGGCACTTATCTCACAGTGGTCTTACAAATGTGCAATTTCCTTGATTTCATGTAACAACTGCTGTGTTTTTCTTGTCTAAAAGAGAGAATATTCAAAGCTATTATTTTCACTAAGATAATTAACTAAATAGTTATATCTGTAATTCAGCAGCAATTTTAATATCTTTTAGAAATATACAGTATCTCTTCAGGCATTCTCTTCATTTCATCCTAAAAAGTTAATAGTGTCATGTTACATTAGGAAAAATATGGTGCAATTACTGACAAAGACTTCATAAGAGCAGATGATAACAGTAATACCTGGGGGAAATTTCTGTTTCTCTAAGCACAGAGACATAAGACAATAAAATCAATGTGATATTCATTGGAACAAAATAGAAGAAATTTTTACAACAGAGTCTGATCCTCATCAGAATTTTCTTCCCTTTGTTTGAGATGGAAGTATGCTTAGGGGAAAAACTGGATAAGATACTGTCTCTGGCCAAAATGCGTGCAAAAAAAGACCTAATCAGCTACAGATTTTCTACTTCATTCCCTGGAGCTGAGTGGTGGATTATAGATTGAGCCTTTTGTGTCCCTATAGGTTCACGAAGAAGAATCTTTCCCCTTAGCCTCAGTGTAGCTTTCCAACACAGATATGTACGAGTCCATGTATGGGAAGGGTGGAAGTACAAATGCTTTTGCAGCTCTTCACAAATATTAGGGGGAGAGTTATCACTTGGACTAATTCAGAATTTAATGCCTTCACAGTTAAGTAATCCTCAGAAAAGCTTGTGAAGGAGGGAGTTAAGTTTTGCAATACTCACTTTAGAGATGGAGAAACTCAGGACACAGGTAATCAAGGAAATTACTGCAGAGCAGACTTGGCTGTGAGTTACATCATGCCCTACTACTTGATAACTTCTGGACATCAGGCAAAAATTGTGAAGATACTTAGCTGCACAATTTGTTAGGTACCTCAGTCTCACTTTGGCAAATGGCTTTTTCTGTTTTACAGACACTTTCCAATTTGTAATTTCAGTAAAATCTAGGCAGTCAGCTCTTTCTAAAATTTTAACACAGCTTGCTTGTGCACCATTGCACATATTACTGGTTTCTCTTTTGCATATTTAGCAATAAAATTCCTTCATGTCCAGTGTATGGCTTGTCAGACGACTGAGAAATCTGTGGAAGTGGCAGGAGTAGGATACAGAATTTAGTGTCTAGTCCATCCTTCATGCAATAACCTACTGCATGTATTGCACCTATGTTCAGTTGTATTAGTATTATTAATCACCGGTTTAAAATACAATAGGTGAAGGAAAGTGTGATGAATGTTTATGCATATGACAGGTTATCCTTTAACTTACTCTCTCACAAAACAGTAGGGCAGTCATATTCCTTATTTCATTGTTTGCTTTAGTCATTAATTGAACAGAGTACTAAATAACAAGTCAGGAACATTCATGTTTTCAATATTCACTGCCTTTTACAGAAAGCAAGCATATTCCTACTCTTTTTTCCTGTCTTTTGCACATATAAAAGCTTTTTTCCTTAACTACTGTTCAGTAGAGGGAGTCTCATTTTGCATTTTTCAGAAATGTACTCCTTTAAAAATTACCCTTTTAAGTGGGCTCCTGCTCATTGGCCCACTTGGAACCATTCGAGGCAATGGATTATCTGCTGCTATAGAATAATGTTTGTAGTTGTTCCCTGTGTTCCTCCCTTCTCCCAACAGCTACTCAAGACAGTAGCTAAGTAGTTATTAACTATTCATGAGTTACTGGTATGACCTACTTCTAATCTTTATGTCTTGTATTAGGCACAGCTTCAACATGGTGAGGCAGGGGCTGGAGTGAGCAGTCCAGTTACAGTGCTAATTACAATGTCACTTGCAGCTGATTTCATGTTTTTATTTCAAGCCTGTCTTGCCATTGCACCTAACTGAAAGAGGCATGTATTAGGCCACACATTTCAAAGATGGACATTAAATGCAGGAGAGCTCAAACCCAAGCCAAAAAGATTAACTAACAGTTCAAAGGGAAAGGGAAACAAAGGAGAAAAGGTGTTCACTGGAAGAATTCAGGAGCCAGACACCAACACAGTCTGGAGCTATTAGAGTAATAACTCAACAGCATTGCCATTGTGAAATTATTTTCATCTGATGAATTTATTTGCTCTCTGACTTGGAATTGTGTTGGGAATTATCAATCTTCAGTTCACTCATTTTCCCTTCGAAAGCTGCCATTTTTTCTGTATAAAGGTGGATTAGAAATAATCAAATGAGCAAGTCTGAACTTCTGACCTTTTGATTGTTGCATGCCAGTCAGGCTTTTCTGCTTCCACTTTCTCCCTCAGAGTAGCTGGCAATCTGTTGGGTTTTTTTGGTTTTTTTTGTTTTGTTTTGTTTTGTTTTGTTTTTTTAATTTAACCAGTCTTTCAACAGATGAGCTTGCAGAAGAAAAGTTTTGCCATAATGGCATTTTAAAAATACCACCAACAATTGCTGATATGACAGTACTTCCTTTCCTTCTCCTCCCCAGATGGGCAGAAACTTGCCACTTTTTTTTGCCTAAAAGTTTCCTACCACATGATGCTGACACACATTACTTCTTTTTTTTTTTGTTTCTAAGATGATGCTGAATCTGTTATTTTTAACCCTTTTCCTATTCTAAAATAAAAATAAAAGCAAATGACAATCTGCAGTTGTTGCTCTTCCTGTAATATATGGCTTGCTCAGATTTTCCCATTACATGAGTTTAAGTCCAAGGATGCTGGCACTGAAGTAGTATATGACCCGCACCTGTAGCAATGCTGATTTTCCCTCCCAAAATACTGTAATCCACCATGCCGACTGATGAGGTCAGTCTTCTATGCAGTGGAAAAAGCTATATTTCAAATGCTTTAGGGTGAGGAAGGAAATGAAAAAAGATATTCCACTTTCACTACAAGTGACCCAATAACTAGGCTATTGCCCAAGTCGTAAATGTTTTCTCCATAGCAGCCATTTTCAGAAAGCATGAGCACTGCTCAGTGTGACACCACACTGCAGGAGTAATTCCTATGCCATGGGTCTTCTTGTAGAAGAATTCACCCAGTGGTTTGGCTACCTAATACCTGTCAGGAGGAAGTAATTTAGATGCAGCCCTTTCTAGGGTTTCCTGTTGGCTTCCTTAGCCTATAAGCTTTCATGTGTACATATCTTCTCCAAAAGTGTTCTAGAGAGACCTTGGGGTTTTAAATCACCATGATGGGGTTGCAGGTACTTCGCTTTTATGATCCATGACAGGTAACTCAGCATTGCAGTTTTTTGTTTTTGTGGTTTGAGTTCCTAAGTGTTGTTATCACAACAAAACTATTGTACATATTTAGGCAAGTAAATGTTGCTTCCATTTTAGTGAAGTCATAAGCATTCTGCTTTGTAAAATACCAGGCTTCTTTTGTAAGACTTCACATTTTCTGGAATTTGGGCTTCTATAAGGCATTTCAAATGAGGCTCCTGAAAACTAAGTCCTAAAACTAGCCACCGGTAGTTATTAATTGAAAAACTGAGCAACAAACTTCAAGCATTTATTGGAGAGCATTTGGTAAATTAGTTGCCTGTTGGATTCACTGTCACTTTAAACACAAATGTGAATAAAGAAATTGAGTGCTAAACTGACTGAGCTAGAAAGCTGGCCACGTAGGGATAGTATGAGGTTACTTCTGTCTCCCCCTATGGGTAATCTGTACCTGAAGCTAAGGCACAGATGAGTGTAAGGGGGAATTTCAAAGGAAGAAAACACCACTCAGCAGATACTGATTAGAGATAGTGAGTAATTTGTAAAAAATAGTTTGATGAAATATATTTTCCACTTTTCTTCTTTATAAACTGTCAATAAAGAAAAAAGTTAAGTTCTTCTACTGATTTGTTCAGAATGCCTTGGTATTTTCACAGAGATTCCTTTTGTGTCTGTATTTCTTTCATGCTGAGTTTATCATTCACTTCCTACCATCCAAAAGTTATGATGCATTGTTAGCCTTAGCCATGCAGAACTATTTCTGTCCTGTGTCAGATATTTCATGGGCATAACATCTGACACAGGAATCCTGAAAACAGAACAAAACCTAATCTGTTTTCTCCAGTTCCATTCTTAAAGGTCAGGGATCAGGGAAGAGGCATTATTATGTGTATATCCCACTGTTTAGTTTTAAAGTTTATGCAGCTACAAACAACAACAACACACTTTCATTGTGCAAACAGATGAAAAAATTCAAACGAGCTGTCTGGCCAAGTTTAATTAAGTCACCAATTTCAATAGTGCTTTCAAAAATGCATGAGGTTAGCATTCCTTTTTTGCAGATACTAAGCTTGTTTGCTAAACTTGCCATGGAAAGTGGGCAAAAAAAACTCCTATGTGGATGAATGTGAAGCAAATGCATGAATGTGAAACAACTGGAACAGGTCTGTGTGGAAAATGCATTGCTCAGCAATAAGGATAATTCATTAATATTTCCAGGCTAGGAAGACTTGGAGAAGAACCCACTTGGAAGAAAACCAAGCTAGAATACGCCCAATTACTGGGCCTTAAATGCTTCCAAGATTTTTCAGAGGGTTGCACTGGTTCATGTGGACAAGTGTTCCCTTTTGGCATTCCAGCCCTTCCCGGGCATACCAGCAGCGTGTGTGCAACAACCTCACCTCATCAGTGGAGGGCACCAGTCCAGCCTCCTCCTGGCAGCTCTGCTTCCCAGTTGTGTTCACTATTTATTATTCGCCCAAGAGATAGCTCGCATAGGGGCATCAGTAATGTTCATGCAGCTATTTGAATTGACTTTGAAATAAAGTTGTTGGGTAAACTACAGGGGAAAGAGAGGGATTAAGGACAATGAAATCATACTGTTTCATAAACATATTGTCATTACCTTTAACTTAGTGCTCTAAATTGCAGCAATATGTCATAGTGAGGCATTTCGTTCCTATTACAGTATGTACAGCATGTAGTAGGAATTTGATATCCAAACCAGACACACGAAAGTTGGCTTGAAACATCACTGTCTTAAAATGTATAATATTCTTTGTACAGTGAGATGAATCTAACTCTAAAGTGAGCAACAGTGCCACTGAGAGACACCAACAATGGCTGATAAACGTGAACCTGGTTTTATCACCAAAGACATTTGCACAGACAGGTTAGAGTCTGAATCACCAGTAATACTGTCAATACTTAAAGGCCAATTTCTCAGTGTTGTCAGAGATGTGCCAATTGGCCCTAACTGAGGCCGTGGCTGTCCACTCTCCCTCCACTGTTTTACTCTTATGTAAACTATCTCCACCCAAGTCAATGATGTGAATGTATGAAAATGATAAGAAATCAAGTCCTATAACTGGACTGTTACTTCGATGTATTTGAGTATTTCATCCTTCTGTCTCCCATCGCAATCAACATAACCTCTAAGCTCAAGCTATTTGACAAGGTCCTTTAAAGGGCCAACAGTTTTAGGCAGGTTTCATTTATTACTGTCATTTCAAATAGCATTTTAACGCTGTTAAAATCAAAACTTCTCTCTTCCTTGTTAGTCTCTCACTTTTTAAGCAGGCAAGTCTCTCTTACAGTGATATTTACAATGGGCACCTTGCTGCCACCACACATTTCAATGTCAAATACTTAACTTGTTATCTCAAGCCTCCTAATCCTTCCCTTTTGTCTTTCTTTTTATCAGCAATAATATTGCAAGATGTCAAATGTCAGTGTCCTCTGTCATCTCATCTTGTCCATTGCATTTAAACACAAGGTCTTTCTAACACAAGCCTCTTCAGACCATTAAAAGCTCCTTTGTTATCTTTATGTACAGAAAGTACATTGATTTGCATTTCACTTCAGCTAAACATGTAATTATAAGCAAATAAATTATACAAACTGTGGTTGTAAATTGAAAAATTTCCATCTGAATGTACACACTTATTTTAGGCAAATTTTAGAAAGACAGGGTCATTAGTATAGTCAGAATTAAATTCATGTTCAGATTTGAATGAATATTAATGGAAAAGTTTTCAGTGCTCCATCTAGTATAACACACAACAGAGTTAAATTTCTTACAACCATTTCCCTATAGAGTTTGATGACTCAAATGCTTTTGGAAAGATTAGAAAAATGGACTCAAATTTCTGCTTACTTCTGAGCTGGTCCCTGCCCAGGAGCCTCTGTGGCAGAGTCCCTTGTTCCTGCTCCCTGTGGCCAATGTTCTCCCACATCAAATCCTTGTTTGTTCAAGGTTTGGCAAGAGAAAGATGTAAGCTTGTGCAGATTGTCTCTTCCTTTGGTAAATTTTGCATTTTTCTCCTGGAAACAGAAGTTAATTCAAGTTGGAGGGACACTCAGGAGGTGTCTAGTCCAGTGCTCTGCCCAGATAGGGTCAGCTGTGACATCAGACAAGCTTGTTCATGGCCTTATTGAGGGAGGACTGCAAAATCTCTGAGGATGGAGATACACTACCTCTCTGGGAAGCCTCTTCCACCCTTACCTGTCTGCACAATGATTTTTTTTTCCCTAGTATCCAGTACAAAATTCTGCTATTTCAGTTTATGCCCATGTCTCTCCTTCTTTTGCCATGCACCTCTGTAAAAAGCCTGTCAGGTAATGCCATATACCATGCAGTCCAGTCAAAACTGAATACATTTTAATAGCAGAACTGTAAGCTGCATTCTTACCTGACTGAGTTATGGTCTGACTTTGGAAAGCAAGGAGACAGGGAAAAGCTGAGGACTTAAAAACTAACTGAAGATGGTTTTCCAGGGGAAAGAGAAGGCTAAGAGAGTAAATTTATGTATTTGTGGAAGTAGGAAATCTCAAACAAAAGGAGGACATTCTTACACTACATGCAGGCTAGTGAGGCCATCAGTAGATTACTATCTCTACTTCTGATGTTCACCAGAATAATTTTAAAAGAGAGTAGATAAGCTGGAGAGGGTTTGGAAAAGGAAATAGAATAATTAAAATATTGAAAATCTACTTCAAAATCGATTAATAAACCAAATCTATGTGTTAGAATAAGCAGAAATGTTATGGTTTGATTATGATTTATAAGATAAGATCTTAATTTAAACAATCATTAAAGGGGTAAAATGAAATAAAATATCTGGAAATTGGACATTGACACATTTTCAGAGGTTTTGTTCTAAATTCTGGGTTGATATTTTTGATATGTAAGTGCAAAGATTTGAATTCCATTCTAAAGAAAACTCATTAAGAGTATGTTGAAAAATAAATTTATACATTATTCTACACATTCATTTTAGATATGGTTTCTGATGCAATATGTTCTTTCTACTATCAGCATTTTGCCTTGCTTAAAAGTGACTCCTAATAATCTCAATTTTCCTTTCTTGTGCTGGGAGCTCTTGTTCCTTCTTTTTCTTTCTTTATGGCAGAGGAGGTAAACTGCAAGTTCAGACCACAGCTTATCCTGACTTGTAATAACCTCAGCAAAGGAGTGTGATTGGACAGACCTGCAGTCGTAATCAGTTTGGAGATGGCATTCATGATCAAGGAAACTCCTTTGCATGGAGGCATGGTTTCACAGGTGATGGGTTATATCCACACAGGAAATTGAAGCAGTATAAGACTCTGGAATGTGTCTCCTAAGCAGCAAAGGCTACAATGGACAAAAAAGATCTGTCCTCCTTTGATTTCCGAGTGTCAAATGCAGCCCAAAGTCACAGGTACTGTTCCTCAAGGGTGCATAGACTCCTAACACTCTTTGATTTCAATGGCACAAAGCCAACAGAATATTGCAGAAGGTCTAAGCCCACCCCTTTTAAAGATAATGAATGACAGAAGTTCAGGATTTCTGAGGGCACTTCATAAAGGTTATGAAGTTATTATACTGTTATTTAACAGTCCTGCAAACTTGCTGTAGATTTAATGGGGACAGGTCAGTACCACTGGAAGGTGCTTCAACCCAACTCCATGACTAATGTCTCAGATAGGGTGAAGAACTTGCGTTCTGGAAGGCTTGCATTCTCTGCAGGAGCTTGGACAGATAGTTTGGACCAAACACAAAGCACTAACTAGACACCTGTCTCAGGCTGAGCCATATCTCACTGTGAAACAGCAAATGAAAAAGTGGTATAAGAGCAAGATCAAGCAATGATTTATTGTCATAAATTCTCGATAATGAATTACAGGTTTATCCTTACAGAGTATAGTACAACCCCAAAGTGGTCAGAAAATTTGGAATGGACTTTGACAGGAAATAAGTAAGCATTGCTACCTTACCTTCTTTACCTTTTGCTCTAGGGGCAAGGAACATTTTTTCACCTCCTGTAACATAGGAAACAGCCAGTCATATACAAGTAAAAATACATATGCCTATACCAGTACAGTACACATATGTGTATGTACATACATATGTAACTTCCAATAAAGCATTCCATTTGGATGATCACATTTTGTATGACTGCATAATGCATAGACATTAAGTGATACATGTGAACTAAAAACCACAGAGAATAGAATGGAAATATATCCATTAAGACTTAATTTCAGGGGAAACTAATTTCAAGTTTCAAGTCTGTGACTCAG
>WEKW01023739.1:31437-79540 GCA_013389905.1 Sula dactylatra
TGAATATTGAAATATTGAATTATGTTTTCAGCTCAAAGAGGTTTCTTCCAGTTTAAAGGCAAAGTTTTTCTTCAAATGTTCACAAAGGTCCAAATTCTAGGTCTGATCACACATCCACTCCTAACCTTAACAGCCCCACTTACTCCAATGTAATTATACTGGCAATTATAAACTTAAATACTTAGTTATATATTTGATATAGTGTAACTGATACAGGTTCATAGATATCCAGAAACAAAAATTTACAGCATAAAATAATACCAATTCTTGTCAATTTTACTGTGAGTTCTTTTTGGTGAAAAACAAGTAATTTTTCTGAAAACTTTATGATTTTAACTGTAGAAATGTCTTGAAAACACAGAGAAAACAAAGTGAAGCCAGTTAATTTAGATCTATACACCATATCCCACTGAGAAATAGTTAATTAAAGCTATAGATAAAAAATAGATTGTATTTGCTCATTTACTGTGCAAAGTTTAGCTTTGCATGCCAACAACTAGGTTTCTGTGTCATTATCTTGTACTTAGTGTGCTGTGTTTTTCCCACTCTCATGTTTCTTTTATTCTGTTTGCCTGGTCTTGTTGAAGAAAATTCCTGTGTGGAGTCCTTGGGTCAGAATGAATTCCCATTCTCCAGGTGTCCATGTCTCAGGACCTCCACGTACAGCAATGAAAAGAAAAAAAAAGAAACCTAAACCACAAATGAATCATTCTGATGGAATATCTTGAAACCAGACATCAACTAAACTGAAATTTCTCCAGGAAAATGCAGTTGAAAAATCTTGCATCATAATTAGCCCTTAATCTGTTCTTGCTGTGGTCAGATTCAGTGGAATTTTTAGGCATGGGCTTTCATTCTTAGGAAAAATAAATGGGACAGGTCTGCTAAAAACTGAGCATGTGCTTAAAAATTCTTTACAGGAGTGAAACCTTTAAATCCTTCTAGAAGTGTTTTTTTTCATAATGATCACAAATTAAATACCTTTTAAAATTCCTAAGTGATATACATTATTATTATCTATAGCAACGTCTTTACAAGGTGTGGCCATTGAAAAAGAGGCAGTGCTGATTTGGAGCAGATTCTCACCAGAGTAAATAAATGTGATCACAACAACTGTAATGTGAGGCATCCTGAGCCCAGTTTTTCTGCTGGTATAAGAAGTCAATGCTGTTTTCCTAATATACCAATATTATGTTCTGTTCTCTTATCTCTTGTGCATTAACAAAACATTAGTACTTGCCAAAGAACCAACAATGATAGCAGCATCAGCTGATGATATGACACAAATATAAGGAGTTGAAAGATTCTTACATTAATAAGTTAATGACCGTTGTTATAACACAGCAGTCATAAATTAGAAGGTGATATATTAAGGTACAATGCAATGATATTGAAGTAGCAGTAGGTTGCTTCAAATGACAGCTATACATCTAATATAGACTGGCTTTAAAATCATATCAGCATAATCCTGTTATTGTCAGTCATTTATACAAACTGAATGAAACACTCTTACTTGTTTTAACTTGTCAAAACTCAAGAACAGCGTAACAAAAAACCACTGTCATCCGCATCTATGACAACTTCTAGCTCTAAAATAAAAGCTGCAGAAGTGAACACCAAAGTTTTTCTGCTTTACAGACAAGTAAAGTGTAATCCACATTGTGTAATCCACACAAGTGTACAGAGCAAGACCTACTCAGGACAGAGCATGGTATGAAGCTCTGGAAAAGACAATAGCACACCATCAGAGAAGAATAAAATGAGAGGATCAATGTTCAAAGTAAAATGAATCAGTGCGTTGGTGAATAGACTATTGGTAAATAGACTATTGGAACAAAACAAGAAATTGAGGTTTTCAAGTACACTGTTGCTTCTGCAAAATTCAGATTCCTAGGTTTTGTAGTTTTGACATAGCTTTCCTTTTTTATTTTCAAAATTTTTATTATTTTCAAAGAGACAATTTTTCAAAACCATTACATTGATTCTTGATTTTCTATAGAAGCTGGTCATGGACATATGTATTAACATAATGAATGGATTATATGCATATATAAAATTTCTTAATTTTCTGCTGAAATCATTAAAAGCCTTTTTCTAAATGAAGAATTTATTATTGTTCAAAAGTGAACTTTTCATTTTATTTTATTTCATTTTAATTTAATTTAATTTTATTTTATTATTCACTCACCCTCACCTTTAAAATCATCTCCACCAATGCAAAATATGAGTTCATTCACATAGTGGACCTGTCCAGGTAAGCATACACATTTTGGGCTATTTCCTATTGCATTTCTAGATGTCAAAAGGTCACATCAGTTTTGCAACTGCATGTACAGCCCCTCAGACCTAAAAGATTGATGCACCATGGCTTCCTCAGGCAAACCCTGGCTGAGACACAGCTTACAAGACAAAAAAAAAAAAAAGCAAACCTGACAAAGGAATGCTTCTGCCACTATAACTGTATCTTTACTAGTGTTTCTGCTAACACAAAAATCTTTCATATTCCCCAGGACTTATGGGGATGACGGCCCCTTACTGATCTAGGGTCTGAGGTCAGTCTTTAAAAAGTCTGGCAAAACTTTGGACTGGTGGTGATTACTTTTACCAGGAAGGAAGAGAGGGCTGGGAAGCCACCTGTGCTTCTTGGGGTGTTTTGTCATTGCAGAGTTTTCCTGAGTTACCTCCACTCAAATTACAGACCTGATTTTGCTGAAAGTCTCTCCAGCTGGGCTGCTCCTGTGTGCTGGGAGGTTGATAGGGCAAATGGGAGGCTTATGCATTTCCTATGAAGTTTTTCCTAGTGTTGTGCAGCACCCTTGGCAGAGAGGGGGGGATGTATGGCCCTAAGTCATGAGCACATTCACCACCACTGCTACAACCCTGACAATTACAAATCAGAGCCCTGTGTTTATCTCAAGGGAGAAATGTCCAGCTACAAAAGGGTAGTGCTGCCGGGGAACATGTTAGGAAGGGAAAACAGGTACATCTCTGCTGTACCGCCAAGATAAGTAGCATCATTAGCCACTAATCTGTGCCTCGATGAGCCATCAAGCTCAGGTTTAAAACCTTAGTTCAGTCTCTGAAGTGCTATGAGTAGGACTCAAGTTTGTAGAAACACTTTAGTACTGGATATCATTAGCGTTTCCATGAAGCAAGTGGGTTTGCCACATAATTTTTACCCTATTTCTGGAGAAGTTGCACCTTCCTTACCCAGAGAAGACTGTAACATATCTACTGTGCTTCTGGCAATGTAAAAATTATTCAAAGCATACACCAGTTTTCAAACCTCTTATGTTCTGCTGTATCTTCATAAGAGAGTATTAAACCAGAATGGAATTATATCAAATTCAGAAGTCATACTGAGATAATAAAGCTTTTAAAAAACGTGCATCTCTAGTGCATCTTCCTATTGTAATTATTTTCCACTCAAACATTGCCCATACAAAGTATTTTTAAATTTATTTACCAAGAAACCATGAAAAGATTAATCAGACACAAGGTTTTAGTTTTACAAGAATCCTTTTGTTCTCAATTCTAGTTTCATCAAGCATTTTGCTTAGATTAATTATAATAATGAATTTGCATACACCAAGAGGACCTTAAAATAGAGTAACGTTATTAATAAAACCCTTACTGTTCTGTTGAAAAATACACTTCAAAATAATTTTCAAAGGAGCTTTCCTAAAAAAGCAAACAGAACTTATATCAAGACATGTCAGATCTGCCATTTTCACAGCAAAAATGAAGAAATATAGTGGCAATTAAAAATTAATTAATTTCCACTAATAAATATTAAATATAAAGATTTAGAACTAAATAAAATAGCATCTGTGAGACTGCATGCGTATATGTGTGTGCGTATATATGGATAGAGAGCCTGAGGAATACAGCTGTCATCAGAACATATGATTAAGAGTTAAAATTATTGCATCAAGGTAGAAATACTGGACTTCTCACCAAAACTGTCTGAGTTTACACTGGATGTATGCTGGCTACAGATGTAGTCAGTCTTGTGCGGCCGATATTACACTGCATTCCTCTAGCATTCTTCAGCCAGGGGCATTGCGTTAGAAGTAGTAATTTCTCTATGCAGATGAGAAGGATATGCATAACTGAAAAAAATTCTTAGTGCGCTAAACGTCATACACTGTAGAACGATTAAGACTTTAGTCTCAAACTGTAACTATATCTGAAAGGAATTCTCCCCCTCAGGCTAATTCAGAGTTGTAAAGGGGCTCTGATGATATCTTGGGGTCTTGCACTAAATTCTCTGTTTTTACAGCAACAATCTCTGCTGCCTCTCCTTTTTTCAGACTGTTTTGCAAAGTACTTTTCTTCTACAGTTTTTCAGGTATCTAGAACTATGAATTCAGTATCAAAGCAAATGTAGGTAAAAAAAATAACTGACCAGTTCTGTGCCATATTGACCTGGCAGCTTTATTTCATGCTTCTGCTTATCATCTTGGTTCCTTAAGTCTTCTTCATTCGCCTGAAATGCAATTTCTCCTAGACATCTTTTATTATTTTCAAGCCTGTTCTTGCAAATGCTTTTCTAAGTTTCAATAAGACTAGTCATGGCAGTAAAAAATTTTGTGCAGATCTGCAACTGCAATAAATCAGCATACCTGACAACTGAGGACCTGCATTGAAGGTGCTGTTGGAGCCCATATTGTGTGTGGACAATGGGACAAACTTTGCACTGTAGAGCATGGTCATCTTTTGGATGAGTTTCCACTGGCTAAAATTTTTTTTGTGTATCTCTAACCTCTAATCTCTAACCCACCATGCTTTATATGAATGGCAAATAATAACAACAATAATTGGGGGTGTCAATATTTGAATGCAGTCGGCTATAAACTATTCTAGTTTAAGCCTATTATCCAGTTTTGAGGAAACTTATTAGTACATGCACAACAGATTTAGCTAGAAATGTAAGCACAGATTGTTTTGCAGCCTAGCTATCTTTTCCAGGGTTTTGAAGCTTATGAAAAACTCCTGTGAATTGAGAAGCCAGAGTATAATGTTCTCTGCTGAGACAAAAATGCATTGAATCCTTCAAATCCTATGAAGCTACTCAATTTTGGTATTATTTCTAGCTACTAGGTTTGATTTCTGCTGGAATGTACATGGCTGACTAATGCCATGAATCATTGGTGCTCCACTAACCTAAATCAAACCGGATTTGTTCTATTTTCAGTCAGTAACCAAGTTGTTATGAGGTGTTTGCTGGCTTTCAAACTCAGTAGGTTCCTAAGCAAAATACACATTTGCGGCTTCACTCATAGGTTTTTCTTCCTTTTTTTTTTTTTTTTTTTTTTTAATTCAGCTTCCATTCAAGGGCACATTGCTGGAGCTTTCAGCCTGTTATGATTAAGGCAGATAATTTGCCTCAGCTATAAAACACTCCCTGTAGTGTGGAGGACAGGATGGAGGGATGCGGGACATGGGTACAGCTGCTCCTCTGAGAAGTCCGTTGGAGGCAATGGGTTTACCAAAGGGTTGTGAGTGACAGCCCCACAGCTCCTCACCTCTGCAGTCAATCTGCCCATGGAGTATTCTTCAACAGAGCTACCAGCAACTTTATGTTTCTAGCACTCAGAGGTCACTCTGACCTCTTCACTTCAGCATCTTTCACTAAGTCCAGTCCTTTCCCTGAAGCCATCAACCTGTCCTCAGACCTCATTCAGTTCTGGAGACTGGGCAGTACCTTCTTTCTTCTTGATTGACAGCTAAATCTGTGGCTTTTCAAAAGGGAGGAGGCCCCTATTCATCCAAATTTCACTGTCTTAGAAAATGGTGTTTTGCTGTTGGTAGAAATGGAAATTTCAGTAAATAAATCTAAAGATGTTACAATATTTTGTGATAGGTGAAAGAGAACATAGTACTGTATTTGGCAGAGAGCACATTAAGGGTGAACCTTTTTACAGTTGACTTCTACTTCAGCATTTGGCTCAGTACTCCTCCAAACTACTCAGCACCATTTCATGCATGCTCTGAAGTCAGAGGCATTTACATTTGCCACTCTGCCCTGCTCACTTCACACTGCAGCTGCAGCTAAGGTGCAGGTAGCCGAACTCATGTTTGACAGTTTAGTCTTGTCCAACAATTCCTGAGGCCCGTTGTCTACTCATTCTTTGCTGGGTTTTATGCCCCAAAAATTGCTGTTCAGTCTGCAGCTTTAATTTGCACACCCCTGGACAGCTATTAAAGTCTCATCTTTAACTTTTGATATGGCTTCTTTGTCTTGTTTGTGTTTCCTGAGTAAGATATGATCAGCCACTGACATTTCTGTATTCTTTCAAGAGTGATACCCGCTAGAGGTAGGAAAATACATTATTCCTGCTGCTCCTTAGTGCAGTATTACGATGATTACAAAATTACAGATGTGAAATTACTTGAAATGGTGTACACTGTTCTTGGATGTGCAAGTGATTGGGCAATTTTCAGGAAAAACAAAACAAAACTAAAAGGATTGCACAAAGAAGAAAATGGGCAGGAAATTAGACTTGCCATTTGTCATGGTTTAACCCCAGCTGGCAACTAAGCCCCACGCAGCCGCTCACTCACTCCCCACTGGTGGGATGGGGGAGAGAATCAGAAGGGTACAACTAAGAAAACTCGTGGGTTGAGATAAATACAGTTTAATAGGTAAAGCAAAAGCCAAGCACACAAGCAAAGCAAAACAAGGAATTCATTCACTCCCTCCCATGGGCAGGCAGGTGTTCAGCCATCTCCAGGAAAGCAGGGCTCCATCATGCGTAACTGTTACTTGGGAAGACAAACGCCATCACTCCGAACATCCCCCCCTTCCTTCTTCTCCCCTCAGCTCTATATGCTGAGCATGATGCCATATGGTGTGGGATATCCCTTTGGTTAGTTGGGGTCAGCTGTCCCGGCTGTGTCCGCTCCCAGCTTCTTGTGCACCCCCAGCCTGCTGCTGGTGGGGTGGGGTGAGAGGCAGAAAAGGCCTTGACTCTGTGTAAGCACTGCTCAGCAGTAATGAAAACATCTCCACATTATCAACACCATTTTCAGCACAAATCCAAAACATAGCCCCATACTAGATACTACGGAGAAAATTAACTCTATCCCAGCCAAAAACAGTACACCATTCTTAAAACTATCCAAAATCTGTGATTGTAGAGCAATAAAACTGAGTTTTTTTTCTATAATGTAGTCCCTATTCTATTCTGTTTTATTCACATATCACCTTTACTATAATAATGTTTTAGAACATTCCAGTAATAAGTACAGTGACAAAACTGACATTAATCACCTATGCTTTGTGCTTTCTAAATTTATGTTTTAGTATCCAAAACATAAACAATATGCCAAGTGTGGGATTTGAATAAGTTTTACGAAGGATTTTGTCAGATTTTCCAAAACTCAAGTCTAATAGTTTATACTAATCTCCAAGATTTTAATATAAATATGAAATTATGACCCTAGTTCATGCCTTGGAATAATTCCAGTAATCTCCATGGAGTTCCATTGGGGCTGTATTTATCTCTGTGATTTTCCATGCATCCATTTATCTGGTTCCTACCCTGAAGTGTATTACTTTGTATTCTTTGAGGGAAGAGACTGAAAAGCAAAGGAAAGCCAAGTAACTGAGGTGTCCCTCCTTATATCCACTGATATTCACCCCTTATACATCCTTTTCTCTTACAATTGTTTACCAAACCCAGATCCAATTGTGTGACGCTTTTACCAGTTTTCTGGATATAGATGTAGTTTGTTTGTTTGTTTGCCTCCTGTTGTTATTCTTGTGCCACAGCCCACTTGGAGTAGTTCTCCAGCAGCTAAATACTTTCTTCCTTCTCCTGCATTTGGCTCAACTACCGTGTCTTCAAAGGTTGTAGATGTAGCAACCAGGCTTGAAGGCTTCAGGCAGAAGCGTTTGCCACAGAGCAGTGCACCAGACTGGAATTTCGAGTGGCATCATCACCTGCTGCGCCTTTTTACCACTGCCTTTTAAGCTATTTTCCCAGACTCCGTGCCAAGATTTTGTAGAGACTTTGCAATAATTCTGTCTGCAAAAATGAGCCTTCTTTAAGTTTTGGATGTGTTAAAGGCCGGGAGAAAAGATATATTTCTGAAGTACCCAGTGCAATCATTTTCTTCTCTTAGTCTTGTGTTATATGATACTTCCCCCAATATGTACCACTATTTTTAAAGTTTTATTCAGTTGCTTATAGAATGCCAAGGACACTTTTGTGCTCTGGCAGGGTAAAAAGGAGAACCATTACAGTTAATATTAAGAATCCAATTCCTGAGCTAGGATTGCATGGAATTTGGATAAGTTAGTAAAAATAGATGCATAGAAGAAATAATATAACAGAACAGTTCATATCCATATTTAAATATAGTCATATTTAAATGTATATGGATTGATCTTATATGGTTGTGTGAATGATTATATGTGCCTGTACCTTACTGTTTTGCATTATGAACTGTCACATATTTCCAAGCAGTCCCTGCATATATACATATTCCAAACATCGTAAGAAACTAATCAAATAATTAACTTTGCAGCCAAAGGTTGAAACAAGCTCAATACTAAAAGACATGCAGCATGCTTTACAGTTAGCAGAAATTATTTATTCTTTTAGGTTTCATTGTTTGCAGTTTTTTTGGTTTTTTTTTTTCTGTTTTTTTTTTTTAAAGTGATATAGTATCATTGCAATCAGAAAATGTATGCTGACTCTCCAGTTTTGCAGTTCATCTGCATAGGCAAGGAGCAATGCTCCATTAAACAAGAACAACCAGCATATTACAAAACTCATCTTTTCTTTCCAGAAAATGAGAAAGCTTCAGTTCATAGAAATGTTTTCATTGTGGGTTTTTGCCCTTGTGATTAATGCAGACACACGGGAAGGTGGAGGCAGATACAGATTTCAATGGCAGGCTGCAACAGCTGGTTTAACATAGCAATAGCAACAGCAACATTTTATAGCTCTGAGAGCCTGGTAATCAGTTGGTGTAATGAAAGATGTTGCTTCTCCCTGCAAGTACTGCCTTGCTTAATACAGCAACAGGGTCCAGCACAGAATTTATATAGCATCAATCTCACAACAAGCTTTCTGAGCTAAATGGATCTTGGCCTACAATTAGGGTTCAGTTTAATCTCCAGAGGGAAATAAGGTGTCAAAGTGGGTTTCTGGAAATATTTTAGGCCACTATTCCTGGTAAAATCCAATTTCTCCTCTAGTCTTCAATCTACATTGAACACCAGTTACAAGTTATAATGAGCTAAATGTTCCTGTTAACCAAAGATCATTAATTTTTAAATCCAATGCTTAAACGTGTCAATATTGAACCTAACAGAAAAATTCCTTACAGATACTGCCTTCCAAAACCAATCCATCATTGACCACCAAACAGTAACAGCCTTCATTCTGCAGGCACAGGAAGGTCAGAGAAGTCACAAGGAATAAGAGAATTAAAGCATCTTCTTTTTTTTAAGGCAGAGGTATTGGGAGATCACAAGAGAGTAAATAAGTTCCCATCCCTTTTGACTTGTAATGGGAAGGTGAGACCTTTCTCCCCCCATGAGAAAAAAATCTATTCACTTGCACTCTCTAGAGCTGTTGTATCTCAATTCATAGAGTCTGCCTGCACTGGCTTCTAGGGAGAGTTTGATCTACTGCCCAAGCAGAGATTGACTACATAATCCCAACACAATAAATCTGCTGCCGTTCCAAACAGTAGGATTTACGGTGTGTGCTCATGCCAATTTTGTTGCACATGCCAGGAAAGCCTCAGAACTGCAATGAATGTGTTGAAAATAGTTACAATCTCTACAAGCTGTAGACATCTCAATTTCTGGACCTATGGCAGCCTATGAAGGATGGACCAATGTTCCTGTACTTAAGCAAAGTAAATAGACTACGGGCAGCAACAGCAGAAATTTCCATCAAAAATAGATCTACAGTGGGAAAGGGAATCCTAGATAAGAATCTGTCTAGGTAAGATTTTGGAATAGAGATAGGAAAAATGCCCAGAAGGGGCGCGTTTTGCCTTCAAAATTCCCTTTATCTCTGAAAACAGCTAATTCCTGTGAGTCTGAACAAAGTCCTGGTCATACGTGAAAGAGAGTAAGGTAATTTTAAATGAAAAAAATTTCATGGATAATTTTGTTTTGTTTTCTTTATATCTCAAACAAATCAGAAAAGCAAATTTTCATTTTAATAACCAACATTTTTTCAAGGCTGAGATTTTAGCGGCAGCTTAGGAAGTTCCCCCTGAAAAAATATATCAGAGTGAAAAAATTTGCAGTTTCTTCAAAACTTCCTGGAGGAAACAAAATAATTTTTTTATAACTTGTTGTAGCTACCATTTTAAAATTTCTGGGACTATGTTTACCCTAGAAGCCATTGTTGTACCCTGTTCTCTTTAGCTGTAAACTGACCTCACTTTCTAACTAATGGTATGTTGCAAAATACTGCAAATACTGCTGAAATTTCAAGTACTGTACAAGTTTTCCTTCTGCATTCCTTTTGCAGCACCTTTGGGACAGGCATTATGCTTTTCTGCTTGTGACCAAGGCTCATGCCCGCTGCTTCATTTAACCACCCTTGGGATTAGTATTTCTGCTCTTTTCTCTTGGGCGCTCCCAACAATTATTATTCCCAGAGGAACAATTGCAGTCATCTCATTCATAAGGCTTCAATTAAAAGTCCTGAGGGAGAACATTGAAAGACATATTTTATTTTAAAACCCTTTAAACACTGCGCAACTGCTGCGTTCTGAAGAGCTCCCTGCCTTTCTGTCCCAGTTCTTTTTCTGTCTTTTAGTCTATCTCAGTCACTAACTCTGGCAAGCTCTGACAAACTGGTTTTTATTACAGTGCACATGTGCAATCATTTTGGTGGAGTACATTCTGTGATGTATTTGCGCTATTAACATTAGGTATCTAACTTCTGCACCTAGATTTGAGGACTAGTCTAATGCATCTCTGTAGGCAATGGGAAGAAATAGGCTCACCCAGAGGGAAATGCAGGACAGGGGCGTATTCCCAGTTCTCTGATTTGCACTCTGGAGAAGACTTTCAGTACACATCGAGGGTAGCAGAGGGGTGTCCAGCTCTTGGATTATCAAGCAGGCAGTTCACTGCAGCTCTTGCAGGGCTGTTACAAGACTGGCAGAGCCAGGCTGGCAGAGCAATGCTGGATACTTCAAATTCCTGGCCCCAGGGGTCAGGAAGGCAGTACAGGCAAGTGAGACCAGCTCCATCTCATTAAGGAGAAATGGCTTCTTGTCCTTTTCCACTCATGAGCTGTTCCTAATCTCCCTTTACCTCTGAAAGACATATTGCATGTACACGATGGCTCTAAGCCATGGGAATTTTTTGGTATATAACTCAAGTTCCAGGATATGGGTCATCCCTACTAGTAAAGGACTGTGAAGAGACCAGCCTCCAAATTTAGATATTTCATTGCTTAAATTTGATATGTGGATATTACCTGCTCCCTTTTACCTTCATGTTACTGAACAATTCAGTTCATATTTTGTTGGGAATGATGAGAGTTTTGAATTCAATTTCTAATATACCAGGCCTTATTTTCTTCCTTTGCTATGATTTCTGCTTTACTGGATATCAGAAACCTTAGATCTTTGTTTACTTCATATTATATATTTATTATTTTTATTAGTACTATTTTTATTTATATTATCATCATCATAATCATCATCATTATCATTATTGTAATTATTATTATTAAACAGAAACTGACTACCCATTGCTATAACAGCAGAATATAGGTCTCTTGGGAATCATCTCCCATGACAATCATACAACATCAGAACTCCTAAAATGTAGCCAACATCTACGCTGAATGCAGAAACTAGGAATTTTATGAGAGTCTGAAAGTTCACATTTCCACTGTTTATTAAAAATGTGGATGTACTAAGCATCAGAAAGGAAAAAGCTTCAGCATTTTAGAGGAAAGGAGATCTAGTCATATACAAAAATAATGTAACTGTCCTTGATGAAATAAAAATGCTGAATAAAAGACTAGTTTGTATACTGATGTTCATAGATATAACAGTCTCAGCCATATTTTAAGAGGCAGATTTATTCCAAATGTAAAATGATTGGCAAAAATAATAGGGTGTCATGTGTTGCTAAAAAAGAACAAAGAAGATAAACCCCACATTTTTAACATTTTCGATCAAATTACTATTTCTTTAAGATATTTTAACAACAAATATTCCATCACCATTATGTCAATATGGTCATATTACGCATCTCAGTTCTTGTATGTTTTGTTTATGATCCATGAAAGAATTATCCCTATCCAAACTGATTTTAATTGAATTACAAAACAAAAAGAGCCTTTTCTAACTTTCTAACCTTCCTGACAAACCAGAATAGGGTCAAAGAGATTTAAAGAGTCATTGAAGAATATGTTTTGATTTACTTGAGATAGACTCAGGGGAACTTTGTTCCAGATGGTAACCTTAACCTTTTACAACAAACTGTCTATCTGTGGTAGTCCCTTATTACAATTAGATCCATATCTGTCTGATATTTTGGTGGTCAGGAATTTCCTGGTATCATACCACCTATGATGATATATTTTGCATCATTTATTGTGAATACATGTAATAGCAGGGGAAAGGAATTTATTTTCAGTTTCTCTCATTTGGTCATGAAGATTTTTTTAAACTATATAGAGGGTAAATGCTTCAGAAAACAGCAGAAAGAAGAAAACACCCTTACACCTAAGCATCTTTTTAGCAGTTCAAATGTTAACACAACCACTTTATTTCTGGTTTAATTTGGAATTTCTGTCCATAAAGAATAGAAGAGCAGTTTTATGCAAATGGTCAATTTTAGACATATTAAAGCCACTTGCATGTCTAACTATGAATTGTGTGCACAAAAAGACATCAAAGTATTCATGAAACATTAGTTGTGCTCAGTATTACCTATATTTCCAGTTAGGTTGACACAATAAAGCAAATGAAATATAGTTTGTGCAAGTCTGAAAACAAGAATATTTTGTTTCTAATAGCTTCAAAAATACCATATTTTCACTATATAACAAATATTTATTTTTATTTCACGGAATAACTAACATTGTAGGAATCACAGCTGCTCACTTTTGAATACAGGCCACCACTCCCTGCATGAATGTCTTATCTAGATCATTACAAGATCCTATATTCCTACATAATATAGATAGAATTGACTCATGTTCACACCTTTAATATGATATTTTACAGACCTTCTCCATTTAGAATGTCAAATCTAACTTTTTTAAAAGCTTGAGAGAAATTACCTCCTTCACCACCATCCCTACTAAACTGAATCTACTTACCTTGACTATTGAACAGTAATTTTCAGGCTGGGATCCATGGATACCTTGACATTTGTGGTCTATTTCCAAGGGATTTGTGCAAGATAACTAAGGAAAGCAAGAAGAGTGTCAATAAGCTTAAATTCTCTTCAGAAAGTTTAGCCTATCTGCTGGAAAATTTTACATGCTTGTCAAATTAGAAAAAAAGGTTGAAAATCGCTTTATGAATGGATTCAATGAATTACAGAAAAGCATTAACGCTTCTGAAGAAGCCCTGCTGCAAATAGTATTATCAATCTTCTCCTCCTACAGAAACATTTCATTTCAAGGTACAGGCACATTGCAAGTGTTCTTTGTAGTTTCATTACTTTTTCTTTACATTCAGATATTATAGTATTCTTCTTAGACAAATATTTCTGCACACTGCATGACTAAGGTGCTTCCATTTTTCCCACTTGACTTAATTATTTTGTGAATCTAGTGAAGTTTATATTTCCCATAAATCATTACATCAGTGGCTTTGCACATAATTTTAATTCGAAGAGTACATTATATTTTTATAATTAATACACTACATTCAAAATTTCTTGCAAATTTGGGCTGGTCTTTAGTTTACAAATGGTTTACAGAAGCAAACATTAATTCTTGTAGCATTTCTTTGCATGTTACACAAACTAGACTTCCTGGTTTTTCAGGCACAAGCATTTCCCTAGAGATCCTGTCTTGATAAACTGCTCTTCAACTGGAGTAAGCAAAATACATTGTGACTGAAAATTCTGTGCTGGTGGCATTAGCTCCAACTCAAGACATAGGCCTTAAATGACACACACACACACAAAATATTTTTTAAAAAATCTGTTTTTATAAAGCCTTTTCTTCTACCATAATTAACACTTGCTGTTTCTTGTTTTCACTTATCAGTCTTAAGCCTTTCCTCAGAAAAATTTGTTCATATTTTTAACTAGTTGACTTTATGGAATTACTCACACCACTGTTAGAATACAACCTGGACATATAATTTTCTTTTTACTATTCTGGCAGACAGAAATGTTCCAGGATTTTTTTTTCTTTTTAATCCTTGTCAAATTATTATTTTTCCCTACAAATTTGAGAAGCTTTTGGTATGGAATACTTTAAAATCACCCTTCTGTCTTTCTTCTGCCTTCTGCTAAGAAGAGCTTTGGAAGCACAGTGAACACATATATGTGTGGGCACCAAGTGTCTGCGGNTCTGCGGAAAAACAAGAAGTGCTTCTGTCTAGCACAGAGACAGTCAGTCTGGGATGGTGCACCCCTAATCATGGGACACTGCTTCATCTTTCCTTGGTGACATCTGTAAGGCTATGTCTTCTCATTACAAAAGATCCCACTTCAGAGACTGCTAGCACAGATGAACGCATTCATTATATTGTGGCTGTTTGGAGTGTGGTGTGGGGAGGAAGGATTGCACAGCCCTCAGTCCTTCCCTGTTACAGTCATCAGATGGAGACAATCTATCTGATCTAATTAAAAAGTTTACTTGAGAATGAATTGAATTAGGCTCTAAATTTTCTTTTTTTTTCCTAACTATTCATCCAATTAATCTATAATGATTTCCTAATACCTTAGTTATCTGGAAGTCTAAGGGCTAAGGTTGGCTTATCTACCTACTTAGTACTCCTCCAATAGCCTTGTAGGAGAATTATAAAACATGCTCAGGTATGCATGTAAACCTCTGAAGAGATTGAGGATCTCCAGAGCAGTAGCTGGAGCTTTACTAATTGGAGACAAGTTAAAAGCTCTGAACATCTTATTCATGGACTTGAGTCAAGTACCTCTAATTCCAGATTCCAAATTTGACTGGAAAATGTAAACTGGACCCACCTTTACATGGATCTTGACATGGAACTTGAAAGAACATATTTTTGCACTTAAAGAAAGTCTAGACCTAAAATTTTTTACGTGAGTTATTTTTCTAGTGAACCTTCTGATGATTTTCATAGCCTGGACATCTGTTGAAAGACTGGAACTGCTTCTGATCTTATTCAGCAACATAGTGCTTTGTGATGAAATAAGTTTTTCTGATCAGCCAGATGAGGGCACATTATTTTGAAGTATGTTGTGGTTTCCTTCCTGTTGGCATGACTGATTTTCCTTTCAATGGAAACCAACATGGATGGTAGCGGGAAGGTGATAATTCTGAGACCTTGTTTGACATGTAACAAAGAGGTAGTTAGTGTACATATCTGAACCCAAAAGCTGGAAATCCCAGACTTTATATGTAGTCTGTGACGTCAGTCTAAAGATATTTTCAAGGACTACAGCAATGAATCGTACTCCTTATTTCACCCTGGTTTTTACCTAAGCTAATTGGTGTGTGAGAAATACAACTTTAATTTTGTTAGCAATGTCTTCATGTAGAGAGTATCAGATGGTGCAAATATTTTAGACTGTATTTTTCCTTTCATATAAGCACCAACAAAATCAAGAAGTCTTATTATTTTTTTGCTAGAAAATATGTAGCAGAATAAAATGTGACTTAATGCTCATATTAAATGCAGCAATTCAACAGTAAATCAGGTCCAGTCATTCAGAACTCATCACAAACTGACTGTTATGTCCCTTTCACCACAACCAGGGAAAGAAAAGCCTTGAGAATGATATTCACCGGACATAGAGCCTTAATGATAATGTTTCTTAAAGCACTTAATCAGGTATATTTTATTGTAGGACAACTTCATTAAAAAGACATTCAGAGTTATACAGTGCTTTTCAAGTGGAATCCAGTGAATTTCTGAGAAGAATATATGTTTAGGAGTATCTCAATTTTTCCTGGATATTTCACAAAACCTCTTCGAAGTCTTTGGATAAAATTCATCCTATTCCTGTTACACACAGATATAAATCAGATCAAACTACTAAGAAACTGATGGCACAGATCTTTAGCTGGTTCCTGTCAGTGTAGCTCACTGAACTCAATGGAGCTATACCTACTTGGGGTCAATCTGGTTCCATTATTTGCTTTTATCACTGTATATGTATGAATACATATATATTTCTGCAAATGAATTTCCAATCAGTCAGTTGTACATGTGCTATTTATTTGTCCTGCAGCATCCAACATAGTATATAAACTTTCTGCTCCTTAATATTGCTAAAAGTAACAGATAACAATGAGGCTATTCTTAAGGAAGAGCTACTAGAATTTGAAAATACTTCACTGAGTAATTTTCACTGTTGCATCTTTTATAATGAATGTCTTTATCATTCAAAAACATGTTTTGCACAACAATTCCCTTCCAAAATACACGTGACTTATTTATTGTAGAACTCCTGCTAGCTTCCAAGGTCACAGTGATAATATATGAGACCAAAGTTAATCTAGTCCAGTATCTTTTCTGTAATAGCTAGCAAAAGTGAATGCTTAATGAAAGAATATAAAAACCAGGAAAAGTGCAGCTGCCCAAGACTACCCTCTTTTCAGCATCAAGTAAAGCCAGGTCTGTTCCCCTGTGCATCGGAAAGCAACAACAAATCAAAAATAACTCTAAAGACTGGCTGAGCTTTTTGGAAAGGACATGCCAATCTGGTATCAGTTGTTTTTCTCCCTTTCCCCATACTTATCTAGAACCCAAATAGTAAGCCTTTCAGCAGCAAAATGAGCTAAAGCAGTCCTGAACCCAAGCTGACTTGTATTAGTTCTAGAAACACCACCCTGCCCCTGTTCCCTCACACGCCTTTGCATACAAAGGTATCAGGCCTGATTCATAGCCATACAAAGTCTATAGTAGCCTTGAGATGAACTAAGTGAATTTGTAAATAGGTACAGAATAGTGAAATCACTCAGTTTGGTTTTACCAACATTGACAGTGCTTTGCTATGGAGCTAAGCAGAGAAAGAAGATGGCATGTATTGTGTCTCGCATAGTAACATCATGATGTGGAAGAAAATGCTAAGTATGCATTTTGTTACTCACCAGGGTATTCCAAAAGGGGTTCATGTTGTCTTAAAGGTTAAAATATTTATCCATTCTACATTAGAAAGAATAACAGAAAAGCACACATATTTTCAAGGTGAATATGATTGTCGTATTTGCTGCTGCTTTGAGAATTCCATTGTATAAGAAATCAATCATCTTTTATGTATGGCAAAGAATATTTCAGGAAAAGAGAAATACACAGAACTTATTTATTAACTTGTTTTTCAGTTCTCACTCTGAACATATGTGCAGGGCGTGAAGAAACTCAAACATGGAAGAAGGAGCAAAAGAGGAGGAAAAGAAGGAACAGAAGAGGAGGAAAAGAAGCTCCCCACCCAGCCTGTCATCTCCAAAACAGCCAAAAATATTCCAGGATGACTGTACATTCCTCTGTTTTATTAACATTGTAGTGCAACAGCCTTTGCGACAATGTAGTCAAACTCCTTTTATGTCAGTCCTAGTGCAAGAGGGGAGAAGGCAATTTAAGGCAATTCCTTTGGACCAAGAATTGGTAGGTTAGCTTCTGCCTCACCACCTCTACCCTGGTCACTGCTGCTCTCCGCTTTCATCCTGGCCCCTCTGTCCCTTGGTAGCTGCTGCCACCTGGGCATGACTTGCACACTGCTGGGAGGGAAGGAGTGTCAAGCCCGGCAGCAAGCAACATGTGAAGAGGAGAGTGAAGAGAAGAAAGAAAATAGCTGAGATGAACAGCAGCAAGGATTGTACTTGCCTGAAGGCCTGAAACAACTCCTGGAGACCCTAGAGACCTTATTATAACCCAGAGTCGTCTTCATGGACAGTGGTGTTACTATACAGTTTGTCATTAACCACGCAGCTACTCAGTCCTGTATTGTTTGCTTCTGATAGTGTTGGGAGCCTGTAAAATGTGATATATGCAGTATGTTGTGTTAGGATGGAGTAGCAATTGTACTGTGCTTAACATTCCTATTGTCAAACAAACAAACCAGACAATGCCAAAAATGCAACTTGCCCTAGAACACAAACTGCAGTCATCTGACATTGAAGCTTCTCATTTTTTTAAACCACAAATATTCAAGAACTGAAAGAAATAAATCTTAATGTGTAAACCTTTTACTTTTCCCCTGATAAAAGTGCTTGGGGAGGGTAGCAAAGATGTTGTGGAAGAATGGTGCAAATCCAATCAACAGCCTGTTTCACTTGTTTTGTCATTTCCATGGCTTGTATTGATCAATATTTGCTCTAAAAAGGAGGACATTTGGAAGATATGCTTCAGAGCACTGCTTGCTTGAAGGCCTACAGTGGGTTCAATGCTTGGTTTGAATGTGCTGGCAGTAAGGACAGTAGCTTGCTCTGTACACTCAGCAGTTTAGTGCAGGGAAAGCAAAGAGAGCGTGCCTGTCTCCTGATCTTTTCACCTCCTCCAATAAATACATCTTTACTGTAACGTGATAACATTACTGAATACTGAACCAGGCATCCAAAAGCCTATAGTTTAACACTGATGCAGGTTGATGCTGTATAATCCAGGTATATTAACGCTGTATACTCCAGGTGTAGCTGCATTTCACTGCTGAACTGAAAAAAGCGTTGCTTAAACTGGGTATTGTTACTGTTGGTGTTTCTAATTAATGAAAATTTTGGTCTTATCCAGACTCTGAAATCCAAGATCCCTTTACCGAGACTGTATATATATAGTATATGTTGAAGAGTATAACCCAGTCTTCAGAAATAGTGCCCTAGGGATAGGAAATGGGAGTTGTATTTGTTCCCCTTCAGGCTTCTCATTCAAATGGGTAAAAAGTCGGTTTTAATTAAATGCACAGAGAATAAAATACTTTAAAAAAGGATCTTTAAAACAATACTCTTTAAGACAAAGAAAGAATACTCCCTGTGGTAAGTTTAACACTCAGACAAAGTTTCCTTATATTTGCAATATCAACAAACAACACATTCTGATGAGTAATGGTTTGGTAGAGCAGCACATGACTTTAAAGGGATGAAAACCAGGTTTGTTTCATGAAGAAAGCTTTGAATTTCTTTATTGGTCTAAAAGGAAACTTTAATTTCTTTTGAAATTTTCCATTTTTTTTAGTGAAAGTCAGGAGAAAACACTATCCCATTCCCTAAAAAACAAATCAAAACCATTTCTTTATTTCCAAAGATTTTTTACTGAAATAAATTTCAGATGTGAAATAATAGTGATTCCCTTCAACTTTTTATTCAGAAGACTAGAATATTAGCTCCCTAATTCTGAATGGAATGAATCTTGAATTATTAACCTAAGGCTAAGCCAGGTTGTTAACCTGAGATAAGTAATATTTTGCAGTCTCTGAGAATCCACAAAAGAATAAGAGCCCTTTATATGCTGAATACACTTCCGGTTTAGTAGTGACCCCACTGGAGTCTGTGCTGCAATATGAACACGCTGCAAGGCATACTGTATTCACAGGATGAATTTCAATGCCTGAGCTTGTGCAATTCATTGGCAAAAACTGCAAAAATTAAAGTGGTTCAAATGGCTCGGGTTTTGTTGGGGGAAGGGTGAATTCACAGTATCGTGTCATGTGTTTTCATTTATTTCAGTGAGTAATATATGTGGTTCAGGGCTAACCCATACAAGACTCAACTGATGTAAAATGTGATGAAAAAGAAGCATTACAGAAAAATTCTTTGTTATTTTATAAGCCAGAGGACAGTCTACTCTTTCTGTTCTTAGAAAAGTCTGAGAGAGAAAGAGAATACTTCAAGTTGTGAGGACTGCAATCTTAAACTGAATCAGTAACTAAAAAAGGTTAAGTAAGCCCTTGGGGCAGGGACTATCTTTTCATTATAGCCTTGTACAGTGCCTGTTACAGCAGGGTCCCTCCTTTCCATTGGGAACTCAGGGCGTTGCTGTGACGCAAGGAGTAAAACCAACAACAATAATGCTGGCGGGAAAAAACCAAAACCCCAAAAAACAAACAACACTTAATATGCAGAGTCTCTTTCTTTCTCTGGTCTTCACTACACTGTGGATTAGAGGAGAAAGCCCAGCCACAAAACAGCAGAAATATCATATTTGATGGATTTGAGCTGTGAGGCAGGAATCTGTTGCTGCTGTAAACACCAAAGCCCTACTTGCCTCAGCCAGGTGGAAAACACTTCCATTAGTAGAGCGTCAAGCTTGGAGTTTCTCTCACATCAAGAAATCACATGCAGAATGATGCATTGTGGATGATGGATTGTTTCATAGCTGGAAATTTTGTTGACTAGGTTAAAACTAAGGAAAATAACCTTTTCTTCTGCAGTATGTTTAGACACCTTGTGTGAAGTCCATTGCTATGCCAGTAAACCATTCTAGAAACTGAGATATAAAAAAAAAAATAAAAAGAGAAGAAAAGAGAAAAGACTAATGGGAAAGGGAGAAGGAAAGGAGCTGGAGGTGATATTTTATGGAAGTTTTTCCTGTCTGAAGTGTGTAGGATCAGGCTTAATCTGTAACAGGTACTGTGTTCAGGACATTTAAATTCTAGCAGCACTGAGAAAGAGATTGTCCTGTATGCTTTGCATATGTATGAAGGACCCTTAGACTCAGACTCAGGATGAGAGAATAGGGAAATTTTCCATCATGGAAAGATATACTCTTCTCTTAGTTTCTTCAGTGGCTGTCTGTAAATATTGTGCAGCATGGGTGACCTACAAGGTAGGAGTGTGAAAAGTGTGCCCAAGACTTGACAAAATTACTGCCCCCAAATTCTGCTAAGGAAGCAGGTGTAAATTCCTACAGGCAGAGCAAGGATTGCCTTACCTATGCTATTTCCCTGCCTGAGTTTGCAACCGATAGGGTCTATGGTGGTAATGAGACCTACTATTATAATCCTAATTATTTTGGACACAGCAAGCTGTAGCACCTGAGAGTTGGGATAGAACATGTGGACTAATAAAAATGGTATACTGATAAGATGGACATTTTTTGTATACTGACACCAATGAACCCTTTAACGGAAGTCCTTTGAAATTCTCTGTTATGAAGTGGGTTGACATCTATGGGAGAGGCAATCCCTGCTCCCTTCAATGGTAGACTCAGAAAAACCAGAGCTGAAAAGTCTGCTTCCTGTGTCCCAAACAAGATATTCTTGTGGATTAAACAATGCATCCCTCAGTTACTTTGTACACAGTTTAATTTCTGCCTGCACAATTTTGATCATTTACACCAATACCACAATAATTTTCTTTTTTTTTCCCCTGGCCTTACTTGCAAGAACTTCTTGTCGAAACTTTTTCTTTCTAAGTAATAAAAGCAATGTATTTTTCTTATTCCTATTTTATCATTCTTGTATTATGCTTTTTTGGTTTTTTCCTGTTTGTCCTGTTTGTACTAATAACAAAAAATAAAAAAAACCTGAATCTCTGACATCAATGGTTGTTGCTCATGAATATCCAATATCAGATTTCAGTACGTGGCAAATAAGCTTTGTACATCAACTAAATATGCTTTGGTGAGCAGATTGCATCTTCTAGACTATATTAGATGAGTTAGCAAGCATACTGAAACAATCATCTCAAAAAAAATTTACTTTCTTCTCAATTAATTAGAATTGGAGCTACCAACGTTTTGTGGTTTTGCTGAGGATCTGTTTCCATATAGCAGATGCAAGCAGCACCACCTAGATCCTTGTGTCTTCAGACGACAGTAATAGTCTTGTGCTCAGAGAAAGAAGATATACTTACAGAGATCCTCAGGGCATGTGTATTTTCATTGGCCTATGGTGATGGGGGTGCAGTTACTTTGGACCTTATTCCCCTGAGTTCTTATGCACTGCCACTGAAATAAACAGAAGCTTTGTCCCAGATCTAAGAAAAAACCCAAGAATGTTCTCGTGTTTTGCTTTTAGAATTTAATCTCTGCAGTAGAGTCTGTATCCCTGAAATACAATTATAAGGGATTCCTGTACAACACCCAGGGGTATTATACAACCCTTAACAAGCGGTTTGACAGCCAGTGTGCAGAGTGGGGAGCCATATAAGGGCACCTACAATAAAGTACTCATAGGGGAGAGGCCATAAGCAGACAGCCCCTTCCCATGCTACCTCAGAGCCCCAGCCCCTCAGATACTGGAAGGAAATGCTGATAGAAAAACATCACTCTTCCATTTAAAAAAAAAAAAAAAGTGATAAACATCATTAGACTTTCACTGAAAGCATTTTTACCTAATGGACTCCGGACACACTTTCTGGCACAAGATGCCCAGATAAGTCTGGCAGTGAAATTACTTGTTTGTGCATCCAAAGTGGAGGTTAAAGGTGAACTAGCTATTGGTATGCTCAACACTGAGCTGGTAGGGATCTACAGAACCTGTGCTTTTGGTTGAACTGAAATATTAAATACTGATGGTATGTGTTGAGTTTAGGTGTCTGAAACGTAAATGGCAGGGAGTGATAAAGGGATCATGATTTTTAGACTTAGCTCCCTCAATTCTACTAGTGTGGCATTAAGAACTTAGGGTTATTCCCAAGTTTGTACCTCTGTCCTTTGTTTAAGTGAAAGTCCATAAACACGGAAAATTCACTTTCCCTTAAATCAGTTCATATACTTTGTCTGTAATAAGCCCTGCTACTTACAGTGTGCTGAGTGTGAGGTGAGTCACCACAAGAAGCTTTAAAATTAGGTATTAATCAACAAGCTCTATGAGCCCTAATTACTGGGTACCTGTGAAGCTGATACTGCATGGATGTTGAAGGAGATAGATACACATCTTTCTCATTTATTCCAGCGAACGCAACCAGGCATGGCTAAGTGAACAAGCTAACTCATTTGCTTATATTAGAAAGCTAATATTGAGGTACCCAAAATTCTATACCTCAAAGAAAAAGGTTTTATTATCTTGGAGCCATGTCATAATGGATTAGGTGAAGACATAGTTAGCAATGGGTTAACTGAGAAAAGAGTATGTGTTCAGTAATGAATTCTTCACCAGTAACATTCAGGTGTCTCAGCAGCATGTTGCACAATGACTGTGTTTTTCCCCATGGAAATCATTCGAGGTAGTACACGAACCTGCTCTGGCTTCTTTTGACTCTCCCTTTTTATGATACTGTCAAAGAAGAATAACTTAGCATCCTCTGTTGTCTGAATGTTTAAACTAATTACAGACAGGCACTAAAGCCGTATTTGCTGACTTGACTTTTGCTGACTCAGCGTTTTCAGTGTTTCATGAACTTTAAAATCAAGAGCACTAAGAGACGGTTTTACATACAGAACGTATCTTACATGACTACAGAAATGTTATTTATCTGGTGGGTTCTACACCACTCATACATAATTCACAAAGCAAAGGAAAAAATATCAGTGTTATCAATGGCCGTAACCCCAGGGATATCTTCTATAGTTTATAAAACAGGTTTTAAATTTCAGTGGCCATATTCTGTCCAGAGGCATAGTCACAGCTGGCACAAAACACAGAAGGTAAAATCACCCATACAGAACACTTGAGTCAATTAGTATTATTATTTTCCTTTCTCTACCTTTTTTCATTTTTCATTCTATCTTTTTTATAATTTTTTTTACTCCTCAGGGATCAAAGTGCACCAAAGGTAATACAGAAGGACATAAATTTAGAGGAGAGCCTAGATTATACCTGTCCTGTTCTGCAACCAAGAGAACATGAAGTGTGCAGTGGGAAGGATCTCTTAAACGAAGAATGCTAATTTGTGCATTTCTCTTGGGATGAGAGGATTCCTTGTTCTAAATCTCTTCATCAGGCAGTTCGATATGCTGGAGACTCCCACAGTTAGCTTGTGTATATGTAGTGGTGGAGCTAACTGTTGTTATGTTTCTTTTCTTCTTATTTTTATAACGACGCTTGTGGAGACGTCTGGATGACTCAGTAGATAATATTTGTAAATCTCAGAAAGATTCTGACGTGAAAATTCCTTAGATGTAATTAATGTTCAGGGAATGCTTTGTAAAGTGTTTAACAAAACAAAGATAGGAAGGTTTAAGGAAAACAGTATTGATAATAACTATCTTTGCCTCATTCTGCTTCTAAAAATGGCTGTGTTTTATTTGCAGAGTAGACTGCTAGGAATCCCAGTCGCTGCTTTCCTTCCTTCCTTCCTTCCTTCCTTCCTTCCTTCCTTCCTTCCTTCCTTCCTTCCTTCCTACCTCCTTCCTTCCTTCCTTCCTTTTCTTCCTTCCTTTTCTTCATACCCTAAGCTAAACAGAGAACACAAGAGGAAGACCAGCCTCTCTCCTGGGGTCTGGGAGCAGGAGGAGAGCTCCTGCACAGGGATGAATGGGTGCCTCAGAGCCAGGCATACGAATGGCATCAGGGAACAGGTACAAGTTTGCCTCATCTCTCACTGAGACAGGGGAGAGCTGAGCCAAGGGAAGAATATTGTAATTTGCTGCTGGCTCCATCCATAGAAAAAGTCTTTTTTTTCCCCTCATAGATAAGAGGAGCTAAGAAATTGGTTGTGCTTTTGTATTTTCTCCACAGAGTCGCTTCCCTTTTTGGTTCTTGGCTTCTAGGGCTACAAAGCCAGCTCCTCCACAAAACTTGTGGTAAAGCCACAACTGTGTCCATTAAAACCATAATGGCTTGCTAAATACATGCATTTTGGCTTTAATCACAGTTGTCAGAATTATAAAGAGTTCCTTAAATTGGCAGGGTTCCAGCACTTGAGATACATGTATATTATTAGGAAATACATGAGGAGTTTAAAATGGATTTTGTAATGAAAATATGCAAGCCACTATAATTGCAGTGATACTAGCTGGTGTCATTGTAATGTCATGCATGCTTATTCTTATATGGCAGCCACAATGTGACATAATTTACAGCAAGTGGAGGATTTGTAGTGTGCAAAAAAGAAATTGAAAACACACTGCTTTGTGAAAACAAATCACAAACTATTATTCTTTGCTTAATCTGTTCTGTAGTTTCTGTAGTTCATTTAATTACCAAGAATTATTGTCAATCTCACGTTTTCACATCCTGAAAAGGGCAAGTGTAGTTTGAGAAAGCAAATGAAACACTCCTAACACATTTTAATTCTCCTAGAAGCCTCTTAGTGTTGGCACTGAAAGAATTTTCTCTAGTGTGAAGGCTTACAGGAGGAGCCTAATTGTAGGTGTAATGTTACACGGCTTTCTGGAGAAGATGGTTTGCTCAGTCATTTACACTTCCATGATTTTCTTATTGTTACTATATTAAAAGTACTACTTAAAATCATCTGCCTCATTAGCATCATGGATCATAAGATAAAGTAATAATCCACTCTGCTGTAACAGCCTGAAGACTTCCTCTGTACAGGTTCATGTAATTTCATTTTTAAGTAACATAATTCCCAGATATGTGTCTAAGTCTGAAGACTCAACTAACAAAAACATCTCTGGGTGATGTTGCAGGGTGAAATAATTACAACTTAGTCTGTTTCTTTCTTTGAGATATGATATAGCAAGGTGCTATGTCAGAAACTGCAGTGAAAAGCTTTTTTATGACAGAAATACTCGCTTTCATACTAATCCTAGCCATAACAATATGGAGCATGAAGTACAAATGTAAGGCATTCAATACAGTCAATCACTTGTTTTGAGTAGATTCTATTATATTTATTAACATTTGGCTACTTACATGAAATTGCTTATCACATCAAAATTATATTGTTTGTAAAGATTGGATGAGGTACCTGAATACATTTCCCCATTATCCATTCATTTTTCATAACAATTTCAGAAAGACATTCCTGGATCTGTCTTGTCACAAATAATTTTATAATCTAGATGTTCAAAAGTAGCCATGGCATGTGGTCTTATAGTTAAATCTATGCCTTGATATTTGTCTTAAAAGTTAGGAGATACAGGTTGGAAATCCCTCAGTCACAGAATGAGCCCTGGACAGAGGAACATGAATTGTGAGTGGGAATTTTCTCTTTAATCTATGAGGAAACACTTCCCCCCGGTCTCTTTTAGAAGAAAAAATATTCCTCCTGTTCTGTCCTGTTTTCTTTTTCCACTTCGCTGTAGCCTGAGCTGTTTTTTCAAATAAAAGGTTCAAATTTCCTCATTCAGGAGAAGGGACTAGACTGTATTTTGTGGACTAAGGGCTAAACTCCACAGCAGGGGTCAGAGTTCAGATCTACCCTGTGCCCAGGACTTTCTAGTGGCCAAGCCACTGTGTGCTGGTGGGTTTCATTCTCAGACATGCCCATGTCTAGGAAAGCAAGTAATCTTGTTAGTTGTCCCACTGCTCAGCACCGTGGTATTGAAGCTTCTTTCTGCACCTTTGGACCTCAATTCACCATCTGTCAAGGGGCAATTATTGCTTCATTGTAGCTGTGCATGGAAGCAGGTATTAATTGCACAAGTACCATGGCGACAAAAGCAAGATGAAAACATAAGAGGATTAGTTTGCCAGAGATGATAATGAAGAAAATAACAAGAAAAAAAAAATCAAAATAATAATCTGAGACTTCTAAATCAGGACAAATAATAACTTCTCTTCTCCCATGCCTAGTTATAAGAGCATTGATCCCGGAATAAATAAAGCCCAATATTTTCTTGAGAAAAATTTATTTCATTGAAGTAAAAAGGGCTTCTTGATTTGCTTCATCATCTTGGAGGTCATCCATTTGCATTCTACTTGCTGACTTTCTAGGGTTTTCCTAGTGTACTCATGATTGTACATAGTGTGTTTCTCTGAAAAATGGTAGAATATCCAAAAGGAAAAAAACTTTTTCATTGTTCTTTATATGCACACCTAAATATAGACATCTGGGGAAGTAAACAAATGCTTGTGACAAACTGTGGACACTGCTTGGCAAAAAAGGATTTGTTTGTCGAATTGATATTTCCATAGTAATCTGCTTGTGTTCTACTTGTCAGATATTAAACTATGACTGTCAGCCAGGATTGTAATTCTGGCTAAAAATAGGACATTTAACCTTTCAATATGAAAATCACAACTCTTTTCAGTGAGTTCACTTTCTATAAAATATGGCACTTATTTTCTAATGTATACAATACAGGACTGCTATAGCCTTGTTCATGGTATCTTTGTAATATGTTCCTAACCTGTGTTGAAAATACAGTGATTTCTAATGGATGTGGCTTCTACACAGACATTGGTAAAAACAGCTTTGGATTTCCTGGATGGAAATTCAGGGGATTCTGTTTATGCTATGTGATATGATTTGGTATGATATCAGAGTTGGGGTGAATGGAGCTAAATCCAGTTGGCGGCCGGTCATGAGTGGTGTTCCCCAGGGCTCAGTGTTGGGGCCAGTCTTGTTTAATACCTTTATCAATGATCTGGATGTGGGGATCGAGTGCATCCTCAGTAAGTTTGGAGATGACACCAAATTGGGTGGGAGTGTTGATCTGCTTGAGGGTAGGAAGGCTCTACAGAGGGATCTGGACAAGCTGGATCAATGGGCCGAGGTCAACTGTATAAGGTTTAACAAGGCCATATGCCGGGTCTTGCACTTCGGCCACAACAACCCCATGCAACGCCACAGGCTTGGGGAAAAGTGGCTGGAAAGCTGCCTGGCAGAGAAGGACCTGGGGGTGCTGGTTGACAGCTGGCTGAACATGAGCCAGCAGTGTGCCCAGGTGGCCAAGAAGGCCAACAGCATCCTGACTTGTATCAGGAATAGTGTGGCCAGCAGGAGTAGGGCAGTGATTGTGCCCCTGTACTCAGCACTGGTGATGCTGCACCTTGAATACTGTGTTCAGTTTTGGGCCCCTCACTATAAGAAGGACACTGAGGTGCTGAAACGTGTCCAGAGAAGGGCAATTGAAGCTGGTGAAGGGTCTGGAGAGCAGGTCTTATGAGGAGAGGTGAGGGAAGTGGGATTGTTTAGTTTGGAGAAGAGGAGGCTGAGGAAAGACCTTATCTCTACAACTACCTGAAAGGAGGTTGTAGCAAGGTGGGTGTTGGTCTCTTCTGCCAAGTAGCTAGTGATAGGATGCGAGGAAATGGCTTAAAGCTGCACTAGGGGAGGTTTAGATTGGATATTAGGAAAAATTTATATACTGAAGGGGTTGTCAGGCACTGGAACAGGCTGCCCAGAGAGGTGGTGGAGTCACCATCCCTGGAGGAGTTCAAAAAACACGTAGACGTGGAACTTCAGGGCATGGTTTAGAAGACATAGTAGTGTTGGGTTGAGGGTTGGACTTGATGATCCTAGAGGTCTTTTCCAACCTAAATGATTCTATGATTCTACATGATATGATACCATACGGTATGATACAGTATGATACGGTATGGTTTGATACGATGAGATATGTGCCCCTACAGAGCACCCCTCACATTCCCTTTTTTCAGTCCAGGTTATCTCCTCTCTTGATCAGGTCTCTCAGTTCCATGAAAGGATCCAGCAGCAGCTTTAGCTGTCAGCGATGTACGTTTCTAAGTCACCTGGGGCAACTTGGTGCAGTATATACATCGTAACAATTACAGATGGAGGAAGAAATGAAGTTCTGAAAAATTTCTGTCTTTAAAAATTCCAAACATACAAAGACAAGCACAGTCCTACTGCTTTGGTACTGGGTATCATCGACTTAATTCATTCCTACTGAATTCCAGGGGTCATTTTGTCTGTTATGATGTAAGTAGGAGTAATAATACTTCAGAGCAAATGAAATCTCAGAGCAAATGAAATCTCAGCACACCTAGAGCTATAATGCTGTCTGAATAATCACTTGGAGATATATAAACTAACTCAGAATATCTATCATGTTTAAAAGAAGTTCCCATCTGTCCTACCACACCCAGTGCCCTTCTAACATGAGCATAAAGATAAAGGACATTTGTGGGATAGTTATGTATAAATAGACATAGTGAAGGCCATGTGAGGAAAAAGTCTTTGTCCACTTTCTTCTTCCAAGAGTTTTAGATGGGTATCTGTCTTTCTAATTTGGTAAGGTTAGTAAGTCCTTTCGAGAGCTGAATCCTGAGTGGGCTCTGTGGTGGAAAACCACTATGGCTAAAACATATGTTTGCTATTGGTCAGGAGCCAGATCCAGATGAGGGCAAATGCCTTAGTTGTCTTCATGTAGCTGCCTACAAGCAAAGTTACCTAAGTTACCAGTACAGCCAGCTCCAGTTAAATGTAGGTCTCTTAATCAGGAGGTAAATCTCACTATTGCAGTCTAAGTTTAGAATAAAAGCAACAGATTGAAACAAAAAAAACCCAAACAGAAACAACAAAAATATATTTACAAGCTCAAGGGAAAAAGAAAAGTGAGAGATAGAGAAACTTTGTGCAGTAGGTCACATGCCTAGTCTGTGGAGGGTAGAGTCCAGCTTTGGGAATGCATACTAATCCTGTAAGTGTGTATTTATTTGTATTGTTCCATAAAGTGTTCATATGTAGCATATAGATGCATATAGTGGCATTCATCATATTTATTTTCAGCTGTGTGAAAGTTTAGTGTCTGTCTGAAATTCTCCCTTTCCACAAGGAGAGAGAGGGCACTTGTAGAGGGTAAATCATTCACCTCTGAGACACCAGTTCAAGTTGAACAGCCACAACCGCAGGTCACTTTTCAAAATGTAAGTGCTGTACTAAAGCACAGGTGAAAAGCAACAGCCTTTTCAAGAACGATCTTCAAGAACGGCAGATGAGAAAAATGAATATTGTATTCATAGACACTACCCATTGAGCACAGTACAATACTATTTGAAAATGTTTAAAAGTGGAGAGAAATACTACAGAAAGGAGATTCTGAAGAAATATGGGTGGTACAATACTGTTTCTGTCAAGGCCAGAGAAAAAGACTTTCAGCAGCTAAGATACACGCTTGAGAGAGATTTCATATAGAAAAACCACTCCTGGCATCATAAGTGTGCTCTGTTTTGATGAGCTGGCATAGCATATAGAGTTAGATGTGAAGCCTTTGGTTTCCAACAGCCTATAACACTGTGGCCCAAGGGTTTGGGAGGAAAAAAAAGAGCCCCTCTAACTTTATCATATGGAACTTCAGACTCTTGAAATATTGTCTGTAAAGTGAAAAGAATTATTTAAAGTTTTCTTTTCCATTTAGTTTTCCTTTGTTGCTCTATAGGCCTAAAGTTACACCTATTTGAGCCTGAGAATCTTTACCACAGGCAAATAAGCCAATTAGCCCTGAAAAATCCTTGTTTGTTTTTTGGGGGTTTTTTTGATTTTTTTTTTTTTTTTTTTTTTGTAAGATTAACTTTCACATAACAAAATCTTTCCTACATGGAAAAATGCAGTCCATCTTAATAACAAATCATTTCCAAAGCAGAGAACCACAAAAAGAAAGCATAGACCAAGCATGGATTTGCCATGGGAGGGGAGAATTAGGCTCTAAGTCCATTCCAACCAGTATGATCTATGGAGCCGGTCATCCTTTGTTTTATGATTATGTTTGTAACTATGCAGATGCAAATTTCCTTTCCTTTCCATCCATGCTATTCTGATCTGTACTTGTACCTAAAGAACAAAAGTTTGGAGAGCTGCAAAGTCTGCATTTGCTTAAAATGCATGCTAAAAGATCACACCTTCAAAAAATTAGCTGCCCCTATGACATACGCTGGAGTGTTAAACCTTAAATCCAAAGTTCTTAATTCATCTGCAGAACAATCTGTGGAAAACCTGTGCAGCCAAAATTAGCTAATTTTCAGCAATCGTAGTCATTTAGAGTGGCCAAATAGAAATCTTTCAGCTTCCAACCCCTTCCAAATTTCCTAACAAATGTGTCAATTAGATATAGTGGTTTTAATGATGCAGATGCCTGTCATTCATATAAAAGCCACAAAGCCACATAAAATAATAATGGCATTCATTTACTTGGATTCTGGTCCAGAAGCAAAATAGAGAATTGTGGGACATCATACATGGCATAATTCCTTGAAGCATCAGCTTTAAAATGTATCTGAAAAGTATCACCACTCTGGAGTATATCTTTTCTGTGAACAAACTCCACTCATGAGTTAGTTCTTACTGTGGGCCATGTAAGCTAAACCAGAAATCTGTTCTTTGGAGAAAGAGCATCAGTCTTTCTAGTGTCTGATGAAAATAGAGGAGGCTGTCAGAAAGAAATAAAACAGGGCTGAAGTCAGGAATCACTTAGAGAAATTCTCTGTCATGAGTTATGCAGAAAGAGAAGCTGAGTAGCCAGGAGTTAACTTTGTTCAAGTATGTTGTGATTAACAAGCATCAATAAAAGAGGTTGGAGTGGACACTCAGGGACATAAGGGAAAACCTAATGAAATTAATTTATACAGTTCCATCTTCTTCCTTTCTCATTCATTTGGTTCACTGTAAAGATGACTGTAAAAGGCTTTCCTTGCTGAGGTTCTGAAACACGTCAGCTTTGCAGCCTGAGAACAAAGACCTGAGAGGTTATCAAAGCTTTATCTTGCTGGGTAAGCCTGTCTGTGTAGAGGGCTAATTCTGATTGCACTGGTGGCCAGCATCTCAGACATAATGACAGAGACACAGAGCCAGAAGTATGCCATGCACTTCAGTGGCCAGAGGCACTCAACACAAGACTGTTCAGGTCTTTTAGTGGCAGTGGTGTTTCAGCTGTCAAGCTGAAAATACAAAAGAAAAAAAAAACAAAACTGAAGATGTTTCATTTAAAATCTACCCACAAAAATCAGTGTTCCTGTTCCCCAAATACTTTTTATTTGCACAAACTATGCCATTCAACTGGACTTTTCTTTTTATGAGGGAAAGAAGGCAAAAGGGAACAAGGAGGAGACCTTGCACTTGTAGGCAAAAGAAAGAAGGCTTCATGGAGGGTGCTTTGTTGTGTTCCTGTTTACTCAGCAGTTCACAGGTCAGAGTGCGTCTTGAAGAGACAAACATCTCACCCAGGTTCAGCCCATCCGTCTGGCTTTAGCAGACTGTCTGCATGGAGGAGGCTGAGGACAGCTGTCCTCTTCCAGGCTCAGCTGTGCTGAGAGTTTTCCGCTCCAGCAGCTCATCACCAGGCCTCCTCTGAGGCTACTGACACCCTACACTGTCTGATTGACAACATTATCTCTCCCTAACCCACTCTGAAGAAAAAAAAACCAAGCTAACTTCAGAAGTTTAATTAGTAACTAATTGCTAATTTGGCCCATGAACACTAAAGCCTGTTAAGGTGTTTTCCCAAAAACAATTTAGTAGGCATTGTGGAAAAGAGGCAATTTTGTCAGCATGTGGCAAAAGATCAATGTTAGATGAGCTTTTTTTCCTCTGACATAACATATTTTTCTTTATTACATCAGAATCAAAACCAGTCATTCATGAAAGCAAGAAATACAGGTATTCCACATTTGAGATAAGTAATCCCAGCACTCTCATCCTACATCTCAAAGTCTTGTTAAGAGAACCCAGGGTATGGATGGTTGGCTGGTACTCCTACCATGCTATAAGGTTTTCACTGTCCTTAACCAGAGTGAGTGAAAGTATGTTTCACACACTCTTATTGAAGAGATATAGAATAACAGTAGGCTACATGATGAAAAGATAAGACAACTCTTAGAGAGTTAGATCCTCCTTGTGCACTTTGTGTATTACTTCAGCCTTATAAAAGATATTGTTTTTCTGAACTTCGTGCAATTTTTAGAAAAGCCAGGTTTTGTTTGACTTTTGGAAGAAACAGATTTCAACATGTGTCAAGTATTTTAAACAAAATTCATCAGAAAGGATAACCTTGGACCTCCATCCAATATCTTAACAGGCAGAGACCCTTTGATTCAAGTGATACCACTGTGAAACTGTATTTTGTATAATTTCCAGGAGTAAAGTATAAATATTTCCACCAAAGCATTCTTAACTTAAGTTTGTTTTTTAAATGTGCTTCTTCCTTTTTGGAGCTTGTTCCTGTCATAGGAAACCTTTTTTTGTTTTAATGGAAAAACAAAATAGATGAATTCCCCAGATTTTCATTTCTACCACTCTGCAAACTCACAAAACCATAATGTAAGGCATTTGTGACAAACTTTCAAGAATAATATCTGACAGCCCCTTGCTAGGATATCAGCCAAGAATACTATTTCTGTCACTTCCTGTTTCTCACTACACTGAAAAGAAATGTAAACATGACATTTCTCCTACTATTTGTGCACTTTTAAATTCTGATCTCAGCAGGAGCCAGGAAAAGCACAAGAACCTAACTGTGGCACAGTAAGGGAGGCTGAGATTCAGCACAAATGACCATTTCGTTGCTTTAGATTTGTATTTCTGTACAAAATATTGCTATTCAAGGCTTATAAGGCATTTTCAGAACATATGGCCTATTTCTGATATCTGTTTTAGAATAAGAGGAAGCAGATCATAGGTGTGTTTCTTTCCACAGACTATGAAGGTATGACCAGCTCTGCTGTATGTGTTTACATGGCAAATGTATCTATTTGGTAAGCTGAGACTCATCTTCTTTGTTTACCTACAGACAGACATGTCAGTCATATTGATCTTTGCCTTTATACATCTTGTAATAACCATATTGCATCAATTGAAAAAGACAGCTTTATTTTACTGTCTATAACATCTTTTAAATACAGCAGGAATTACTATATCCTGTTTACCCTACAACTAAGTATAACATCTAACCTCCAATGAAGCAATCTCCATCCTATAAACCAATTCAAATATTCACCTGTGCTAATTTTCCTGTATCACAGTCATAGTAATAGAATCATAGAATCATAGACTCATTCAGTTTGGAAAAGACCTTTAAGACCATTGAATTCAACCGTAAAGCTAACACTGCCAAGCCCACCACTAAACCATGTCCCTAAGCACCACAACTACACATCTTTTAAATACCTCCACTTCCATAGGCAGCCTGTTCCAACACTTGGCAACCCTTTTGGTGAAGAAATTTCTCCTAGTATCCAATCTAAACCTCCCCTGATGCAACTTTAAGCCATTTCCTTTTGTCCTATGGCTTGTTACTTGGGAGAGGAGACCAACACCCACCTCACTACAACCTCCTTTCAGGTAGTTGTAGAGGGTGATAAAGTCTCCTCTAAGCCTCCTTTTCTCCAGACTAAACAACCCCAGTTCCCTCAGCTGTTCCTCACAGGACTTGTGCTCTAGACCCTTCACCAACTTTGTTGCCCTTCTCTGGACATGCTCCAGCACCTCAATGTCTTTCTTGTAGTGAGGGGTCCAAAACTGAATGCAGTATTTGAGGTGCAGCCTCACCAGTGCCGAGTACAGGGGAACAATCACTTTCCTGCTCCTGTTGGCCACATTATTTCTGATGATAGCTGTGCTTCTTTGCATTATTATTATTTGCTGAAGAATAGAGACACTGCATGTTTATCATCCTTGATTCTCTCTTTTTTTTTTACACTGGTTCAATGCCAGAATCAATTCTACATCCTGAAGGAGAGTCCTGAATATCTGTTTGACATGCTGTTTGCATGGTGATCAAAATGGTGATCTCTAAATACAAGTGTCTGCCCTTACCCATTTAAGCAAAGGCAGAAAAGAAACCCAAAGAAGAAAAAACAGTTTGTGACTCTGATGGTACAGAACAGCAAAAAATTGCCCCTTATTGCAAAAGACATTAGGAATGGCCACAGAGTGTTTCTTCAGTCATATGGGTATAATTCTGCAGCTTCTGGAAATCAAAGAAGAAACTTCTGCAAAGCAGGGTTTCTCCATTATTAAGGACATTCTTCTGCGCCGCTTGCCTACTGTAAGAGAAGGGTTTTCTACTGACTGTGTTACCTCGTGCTTAATTGGTAGCATCTTGTGGAAGCAGCTGTGTAGTAAAGGTTTCAGAGGATGAAATCTGAGTAAAATGATCTCAAGAACCTTCATTGCTACAGAATGATTTATGCATAAAAAGAAATGGCTGTATATTATACTAAATAATGAAATATTGGCCAATTAGGACAGGACTCTGGTGTTCTTGGGAAGATTTGAATGTCATCCAAAACCAATCTGTGGAGTTGACTATTGGCAACTTAATTACAAAACACATTTCTGTAGTAGATCAGAAATAGCATGCTTGAATTTGTACAAGTTAATTCCTGATTGAATTTATAGTACGCTAGGACAGATGCTTCCTCCTATTTGTGCAGCACAATAAAAATCATGAGCTGTAAGAGGAATAATAACAAAAAGTGCTTGCCTCCATGCTTTTTATTTGTTTGTTTGTATAAAGGTAATGGAAACTCTTTTGGAACAGTTTTAATAGACATGTAATGCAAGTATTCTGCAATGAAAAAAGGACCAAGCTGCAATGGTAATTTTATTCCTGGTGATATTATACCACCAAAACAATCAGACAAAATTGTGATTGCATTTTTTAAATGTGTGGAGGGAAGTCACATGCAGTTGGAATGCCTCTGCAATCTGGGTTTGCATTCAATCATCTGCGTTCAACTATAATTTTTCCACTAATAGACATTCGAATGGTACAGATTATTTTCTGTTACAAAGAATGCACTGAAATCTTGGCTGTGATGACATTCATGACACGGAAATATGCTTTATATAACCCTAAATTTCTAGAAAGCGAAAACACTGGAGAAGTCTTTCTGCTCTTACAAAATTGTTAAACCTTTGTTTATTTTTTTGGTTAAAAGTGTTTGGATATCTTAAATATATTGAAGTAATACAAGATATATATAGCTTGGATATAATATTTTAGCTTGAACTCCTAAGCTGATTTCAAATAGTGCTTAATGTAAGACAATTAGGACAAATTTCACTGATGTGAAAGTAATCTAAAATAGACTATTTGTTCATGGGTGGTTTGTGACTTTGCAGCCTCAGTGTTGGAGTATCCCATTTAATACATATGAGAAGGCCAGACTGTGAAGAAAGTCAGTTAACATTTTCAAAAAATTAGGTACCTTTATGTAGAAGTTATTCATTTAAACAAAGGAAATCTTAAAACTAGTCTTTCTGAAAGATTATGCCTTCGGCTTTTCAAATTTTCCACTCTGTACAAATTTCAGGAAATATTTTTTTAAGAAAGGAAGTGACAGGTCTGTCATACATTCAGTGGGATCTGTAGCACATGCCACTTAGGACTTTCAAGTGGTAGATAAATCAATCTGAGCTGGCTCTACAACTTGCTGCCTCATGGTCTTTCTGATCAGTCCAGTTATTCATACAGGATGCTCATGATATGTTCCAGTTTTTAAGGTTGACCTTTGCGTACATCAGGACTACAAAAAGTACAAGATCTGGGACAGAAAGATGTTTAAATACAGTGTTAACAAGTGAATCACATATCCGAAATTAAAAACAAAACCAAAAATTACCAACGGAGCCTGTTAAATTTCTCCATCTTTTTGCTATTATGATCTGGAGATCTGGTCCAGTAAAGGGCTTAATTATGTGTTGAATTGATAAATTCCATAAGATTATGTATGTGGTTAACTGCTTTGATGGATCCAAGACTTAATCCTTAATGGTTAATTTTTATTGTGGTGTGTTTGTACTAGGGCCAAAGTAGTTTAACTGTCTTATTTAATTTTGATTTAATATGTAAACATGGTGGTATCATTAAAAATCCTATGGAAGACTTATAGAAAGAATTTATTATCAAAACCTGTGAAATATTTTCTAGTAAGTTTGCAAGTTGTGAATATGGAAGTATATAATGTCACTAGAAGCCCATGGCTGAGCATTTAGTAATTGTTTTGTAAAATAAAAAAGAGCTGCATAGATAAGAAACTTATGAAACAGATGAAATATATATATATATATATATACGNCATCAAGAAGTGTCTGATATGGATTTTGTAAAAGATTAATTGCAGTCTAGCTCCAGAAATGTATCACCTTTTACAGAAAGCAATCCAACATGAATTAATACAAAATAGCTAAAGAGAAAATCAAAGATCGGGAGTGAAATTCAGACATACAAAGTGAAAATGTAACTTTGAGGTGAGCTAACAAAATCAGTCAGAATTCAGTCCCCACGGAAGCCCAAAAGATCTTCCATATCCACCAGAAACTGATGTTCAGTCTTTAACCTAGTCTCTTTCTCACTGTTATAAACCCATCTGGAGTTTTATTGTTTTCTGTCTTTTAATGATGTTTCTCTGACATTATTGGACTCTCCAAGTCTTCAGAGCTTTGGAATTCTGTTATATATTTGATACTTGCAAGTTAGAAAGAAAACACAAATTGTAACCCAGTACTCATACTTTCCTAGCATATGATTGTGATTTTGTAAGTACCGCATGTGTATGTGAGCACCGTGTATCTCACAGAACTGATTTAAAGAAAAATCCCAAAATATTAAGATGAGAAGTAACCTGAAGATAGGCACGGTGATCAAAAAAAGTAATGATGATCAGCAAAGATTGACTTCCACTGGGACTTGTTGCATGTTGAGAATTTCCATCAGTGTGTTTTAGTTCTGCTTTTCAAATTCATTCACGATCAAGAAGAAAGAGTGCAAACATTAGTGAATTTCCATACATACGAATTTGTGAAAAACAGAGAACATAGAAGATTAGAAAGAAATCCCAGAACTGTTAGAGAAATGCATAGAGAAAAACATTAGTAAAATATAAGTTGATAGATATAGAGAAAACTATTCAAAAGCCCTGTACAACTGCAGAAGAGAAAATGGAAAACAGGAATGCCAAAAGTAGCTTCGAGATTATATTAGACAGCAAACAAGATATAGTAGGATTTTGCATTATGATATGGAAGAAAATCACCAATGTAATTTTAAAATGTCTCCATGGAGAAATCATGCCATAGAGGAGGAAAATAATAATACCTATTTATCTTACCCTGCAGAAATATACCTTGGATAGTTAGTTGAAATTTGGGTACTGTATGATCAAAAAGATAATAACTGGGCTGTTTACAGAGGATTAACAAAAAAAAAAAAAACCAAAAAAAACCAACAACAAAAAAAAAAACACAAAAAAAGAAAAACAAGGCAGTTAGAAGGAAAATTAACTGATTAACTTGAAACATATAATAAATACTATTGAACACAAAGAAACTAGAGCTTAAAGATTTTTATAGTTCTGATACCCATTTCTAGAGGTGGGGAAAATTTTGTGGCTGAGGTTTTATTTTCTAGGAACATTATTTTTTTACAGTGAATGAAACCACTTTTGAGAAATATATGAGAAATTAAACTTTTATCTCATCTTGATGTGTTTGTAGTGAGAGAAGAATGGCATGGAAACAAGAATGTGCCAACAAGTAAACCCATATTTGAAAACTAGCGTTTTTAGTTGTCATCTTTATTTTCGTTGTGTCTGTTTTTCCGCTGAACTAAAAAAATCAATTCACACATTTCTCTGTTTATTACCTTGCAGCAGAAAACCCTGAGAGACTCCCATAAACTTACTTTATTGAGGCAATAATCCAGACAGCGTCATTGTTCTAAAGGGAATAGGCATGATGACATACTGCAAGTACTGAGTGTGCATCAACATCTGAAAATGAGACACGTGATGCTGATTAATCAAGAGGGTTAGAACTGTGATCCAAGGAAAGATATGAAGACAGGGAAAGTAGGTCAGAACATTAGGGAAAAATTGTTGGCGGAAAAAACCATTTGGTGTTAAATAGTCTCTTAAGGTGTAAGGACTCTGATCTTGTATATATGGATAAAGCCTAACACACTCTACAGGAAAATGTAGATATAATAATAATAATAATAATAATAGATTTCAGTAAGATTCCCTCTGGAATGTTTAAAACTAAACTGTCTGCAACACTGGTGTCTTTGTGGTAAAGGAAATCTCTTGCACTGGATAAGGAAGGAACAAATAGACCTTTTTCATTTAGATGTCTGGGCTTGTGTGAAGCTAAATGCCTTTAAAAAATGGGCATTCTCAAGAATGTGGTGTCTGCTGTCAGTATTATAGGGAGAATGTTTCCCTTTCTCACTCAATATTCAGTCAGTGTGGCAAATCATCTAAATGTTTGTGTAATTGATGCAAGATTGTGTAATAGATGCAGCCAGAGGTGGTTCTGCTGAAGAAAACAGGGCTCACTGGATGAAAAAAAACAAATGAAAACCAAATACCACGTCTGGATTATGTTATAGCTACACGTGGTAGGTTGTACATCTGAGAGGAGGAGGGAGAGAAATTGAGCCAGTGAGGGCAAATTCCTCAAATAAACAGGAAAGGGACTTGGTTGCACCTGAGGGGGAAGGGATAATGTTGGCCTGTACATGTCCTGTGCAAAAAAATGTAATTCATCACTATCCAGCATGCCTTGTGATCATGCTACTTCATACGGTGTCGGTGAAGACATATCAGGCACAAATGGCGTTACAGTGTTAAAGTGTCATGTCAGGTCACTACTTGAACAGGAGCAGTTACAAGCACATGCTTTTTTTGTGAATTTATTTGGATTTTTAAGCCTTAAAGCTGGTTCTTTTTGGATGTTTGGTTCCTGAATAAATATTTAGGCACCTTATAGTAAAGGGCAAAACTGTTTAATGTGTTTGCTTTCAGTTTGCTGTGTAAACACTGCATATGATATACTGCTGAAGGGGCATGAAAGTGGGCAGCTGAGAAGAAGGCTACTCATGTGCCTTAACCTGTCTGCTGCTGGCAGGGTCAGAGTGAACATCCTGGAAGGCTGTAAAATGCTCTGAGAGCAGCTTAGGCTTATCGTGAAGAAACTTCAGCATTGCCTCAGGAGGCAGGCAGGGGTAGAAATAAGGCAGCCGAGCTACTCCTGAAAGGAGCTAGCTCTCTTGTCTGCAATAGGGAACAGATTCATAGCTAACCCTTAATTGAAATAAGGATGTTAGTCACCTGGAAAGCAAAAAGAAAGGAAAGGACAGCATCTTACAAAGATGCTGTTAAAAAGTAAGAGACATTTCTCTTGAAGATTTTCATTTACTATGCCTAAAGCACTGAGCTTTCTGTATTTGAAGAGAAGGTTGTTCTGGTTAAGTTTAGGAGGTGGGGGATTGTTTGGGCTTTTTTGGTTTGTTTTATTTTTTTGCTTAAACAAGCAAATTTTAAAGATCAGCATCAGTGTCATCTGGCACAATCATTTCAAAAGATAAGCAAGGGGAAGGTAGTTCCACTCTGGTCACTTTAGGATCCTCTCACATCTCAATAGAAGTGTCCTGATATTTACATGTCCCAAGCATTTCTGATTCATGTTAAATGGAATTTGTGAAACCTAAGCAATTAAAAAAAAGCAGATGTGTTTTCATTAAATGAGTCAAGGTAGACTTTGGAGAGCATCTCCAGGTATTTTTATTGACTACAAATGATAGTAAAATGCAATGGTTTTTACTCTTGAATCACCTTGCCAGCTATTGAATGGTACAAAGTCACTTTAATGAAGAGCTAACATTCATTGAACAAATGTAACAAAGGTTTAAAACCATTATCTGCCAGCAGATATTATTTGCCGGCAGATGCACTTCACCTGTCAGTCACAGCTTTCTTGGCACAGTCAGCAGAAGGTGCAATGCGAATCATTCAGCAGCAAATGCAAGTAAGGCACCAGTCTGTGAAATGGAGCAGTTGAAGTAAAAGAATATGGTTTTTTTGGCTTGCCTACTAGGAGAGGCTGTAACCTTTGGTGGTGCCAAGAGCTGGATGCAGTAAAACGTATGACCACTACAGTGAACTTTTCCCAAGGTTTTCTGTTCCAGACAGTCTGGTTCCATTGAACTGTAGGAGAAAGCAGCCTAAGGAGCTCTTAACTGGATTCTGTACTGGTCTACGGTTAGGTGGGTAAGAACTGTATTTAGGAGTAGATCTTATTAAGCTGCAAATAGCTCTGCTTTCAATGCAGAATTAGTTCACATGTTCATAATTATTGCGTAACACAATTTCACAAACAGCAGTGAAACTTCTCCATAAGTTCTTTGATGGTGGTTCTGTGTGGAAATCCACCATTCTTTGTGCTTGATTCTCGCTAACATAGTGGTGTTTGTATATTACTTTTTGGAAAAGACAGTAACCCTTAACACATATGAATGACTATTATTTCAGCAGTTATTTGTTTGAAAAATGGGTATTCATTCCCCAAATGCTCAAAAGAAAGTTCCTTAGAGAAATATTTGTGAAGAGTGAATAACAAGGGTACATGTGCAGTGAAATCACTGGTGGATCAAAATTTGACTGAAACACCTTTCAGAAAAATTCAGCAAGGGCTAGCAGATTTCCAGGTAGAAATAAGCCTTCTAGTTCCTCAGAGAGTATCAGCTCCAGTGAAACACAGCAGTATGTGTACATGTATATATAAATATGCAAAGTCAAAGTGGTCAGTTAGCCATCTGAATCTCATTGAAGTTAATGAGAAACACGTGGCCAAATCCCTGCTTACAACATGGAAAATTTTTCCTGGTAGCTCTACGTAACATGAAAAAAATGTTAAATAATGGAACATTGCAGCTTTTAAAGACTTTTTAAATACAAAACACATCTTAGTCAAAAAAATTTACTGAAAAATTTTAAAGACACCATAAAAAACTTAGCTGTACTTAAAGAAAATGTAACAAACATCAACCATTATCATTTAGAAAGAGGTAATTTCCACTTCATGTTAATAAACTAGCAAAGACAAAGAATGCTTTATTGCTACTACTTCTACATGCCTGTTTATATCTTCTAAAAAAATACAATTTAAGCTGGAATTCTCAGAGAAATTCTGGAAGGACACTGTGACATCTACAGGAGGATGAAAAAAAAAAAGCCCATCATGTTGTGAAGTCTGCAATGGTACCTAAGTAACAACCGTTCTCCCCAAAAATGACAAAGCAGTTATAAATCTGATGCTTAAATCACTAATAAGGTGAATATTTTTAAGGGTGACACAGGCACAGGCACTGGCTGCAAAAGAAAATAATTTAGAAATGTTAATTACATTAATTGGAACCTTAGGGTTCAAACCCATCCTATTGGAGTGATACAGAGTTAGAGGAAGTGAAATGACTAAAAGTAGGAAACTTATCTGTGTGTGACATATTTTGTTCTGCCTTTTAAATGTCACCCTTTCAAGCCTATGGAAGAGAAAGCCAGAAAATTCTCTTTGTTTTGATTTTATTGTAGCATGAGGTGGAAACAAAATTTTAGAGGTCAAAACAGATAATTATGCTAGCTGGGAAGAAAACAAGTTAAAACATGGAGCAGAGGAGGATATCTGTGTATGGCAGTCAATAGTTAGTCTTTAGAATTAATCAAATGGCAGAATATAAGGAGAGTGAGAAAAGCCCAACTCGGGATAAAACTTCCCTTGTGCTCAGTTTTATTACAGTTCAAAACTGAAAGGCTCTTCAACTGGGTTCATGACATATCAACTAATCTGAATTGAAGTCTGAGTTTTCTAGCATTCAGACTGGAATCTGTAAGGGCTGGATGGTCTCAAAGGGAAACTGATTGTTCCCAGCAGTTTTGATCCTTAACCAGGCAATGCCTGAACATTTTGATTGCCTTTATCTTCACTGGGAAGATCAGTTTAGGCTGAAATGGAAAGACATGCATGGTGTGCAAACCATGTAAAACCAAAAGAATTTTAAAAACCCACAAAGTTTTAGGGTTTTCGCCACAGAATTTTACTAGATATTTCAAAGATTTAGCTTAAAAATGGGTCCTTGACTGACTTTCTTGTCCTCTTTATGCACTAAGCATATATATACTTAAATCATGCTTTTAATTTTAAATCTATCTAATCTCTGATAGTGTATGACTCTGGCCATGCAAGCATGCAGTTTATGAATGCAACCTCAGTGATACATACACTATACACTTCAGCCACCTAAAAGTTCAAAGACAGGGAAGTTGACTGCCACTGCCTTGCTTCTTGTGCTGCAAAGCCCTTACAGTTTTGCTGTGTTGGAGGTATGCACTAAATTATTTTCCTGGATGGTACAACCATTGGCTAACAGTCACTCTGATGAGTTATATTTTCATGAACTAACTGTTTCATTTCTCTAACCATATGAAGAAGTTACATCACACAGAAAGCTGTATGTGTGCATATAATAATACACATTGGATTGTACAAAAATAGAGTTGCATTCTTGTTACAGCATAGTGTTCATTATATAAGCCATAAGCAGTACACTAGTCATTTGACATCCTTTGTTTAATATTTAATAATTTCTATGGGTCTGGTCCTATTCCTGTGCTATGCTCTCGTTACAAAAGAGAAGCACTTTGGCTCTTTCTACAAAGTATGTATTTTTCTTTTTTAATTTGACACTTTTCCTTTAGCCTGTGAGTTCATCATACTCAAAAGAAAGAGTTTTTAAAGTGTGTTGGGCTGAAGCTGTGAACTGTTTGGATACATGGTTGTGGACTTGGTGGAAAACCTAATGCTTTTCTTAGTCAGGATGGACTATGATTTTTCCACTTTGCTTTGGCAGGCTCATTATACCACAGTGCACACATGCTTTCCCATAATTACCCACTACCAGTTGTAAAGTGTTGGTCTTTATTTTGAAATTATGTTTCCACAATGCATGTAATATAAGATGTAAAATTACAGAGTGCTGAAATTGATGTAAGAGTACTTCTAATCTTTGACTTATACAATAAACTGATGCTTTAAGACTGTAAAAATTCATTTAGGCCCCAGGTTAATATCAGAAAGACAACTCAGACAAATAAATGAAATTTTTTATGCTGATTGTTTACATAATTACGAGATATTAGCTTTGTTTTGGAGAAATATGTAGAATCTTCCTCACTGCCTTTACTTCTTCCAAATATAAGAAGATTTTTAAATTTCAGCCATTGAAACAGAAACATGCATGTGATTTCATACCACGCTGACAAGGATTTGATTTCTTTCCTGCAATTGACATTAAAGCTGTGAACATCTTTTCCCTTGAAAAGTATCTCCAGCTAGAACATGACTCTCATGTTCTTAAAATTTTCCTTCTTCACATTATTCTTACCTTTCTAGGTATTCAGAAATCTGCATCAATATTTCCCTTCGGTAATTTGGAAATACATAAAAAGACATAGGATGAGGAAGATGGCTTATTAAACCCAAAATACACTGCCTTGAGAGGAACTCATGTTATGGTTATCAATTAAGTGTGAATAAGCCCTTGTATATGTGTAAATGCATACATATCCTATGCATATTTATTCTGTGTCTTTGACCATATCCTAAACTTTATGCACCCTAAAAAAATCACGGTCCAGCCTGGTATACTCAGGTTATCTAGGCAGAGTGATATCAGTCCAGAGCAGTACCTAACTCAGTGATATCTAACTGACTATGTCATTGCTATCTTTTTCTTTTGAATATATTTTACTAGGTTTTTAAGGCCATATGTCAACTCTCTGATCTTCTAATATCAACTTCAGCATAATATGGACAACACAATTAAAAAAAAAAAAAAAAACAACCCATACTGCTGTATTTATCGTCTATGACCTGAGGTATGAAAAGTCATGAAGCCAGAAAAAGTTCATAGATTGTAGATGGGAAACACTGTGGCTATTGCAGAAAAGACTCTGCAGTACATATGGAAACCAACATACATGCCTAGACCCAACAAATACCAGAAAATGTATTTATGCAGTGTGACATAGTACCTTAGTGATAAGACTCTCTGAACACAGCTCTAGTGCCTGTATGAGATTACTTGTGGCTTTGACTTCTCCTGACATTCCTCTATTTTTTAAAAAAATTTTCCAGAAGAAATAAATATAGGCATAATTATCTGTGTTGATATGTATTTTGGGATTGTTCCAAACCCCACTGAAATAAGCCAAAAGACTTTCACTAAATACTGTGAGTTCTGCATTAGGCTCTGTTTCTCTTCATTATATTATAACTGTTAATGCCTTCTTACTTTATGTTCTTCTGGACCAGTTTTTAATGCACGCTTATCATACTTTCTCATAAAAGTGACATTTTCAAGCACTCTGCTTACTTGACTACCAAACATCTATCACACCCGTGGAAACCATAGTCACAAATTGTCATACAAATCTAGGCAGCCGGTAGTCCTACAATCGTCTGTGTGAACAACTGAATATTTGAAAATATAGACAGAACTCTGTAAGGATGTTAAGATACTTTGAGGACTGTTTTGATACCTCAGAACAAGGACAATCTTGCAAAGAAATTTAGTAGGAATAGACACAACACAACCAATGGCGGATTCATCTATACCAAGAGGTGACCACATTCACATTAAATGTATTCAGATTCCCATACTTTATTCAGGAAATCTGGGAAGAAACTGAGACTGTGCAGCTCATAATCTGTGAGTCAAATACTGTTTGGATGCACTGGCCTTATTTTATGTGAACTGCATAGGGAGCCAGAATAACCATAACCATCTACATATGGGGTGCACTTTGTATATGCCCGGTTCATCCTAACCATACTGGAACAGTGCATGTGCTCTGAGCGTGCGCTGTGGCCGTTTGGCTGGGACCCACAGATGATCATCAGCTGCACTCAGAGCTACCACAGCTCTGAGCAGGATGTTGTGTTGACGGGGTGCTAATAAGGGGTTCTCATACACCTTGACTCCTTCAGTAAATCCATACCTGATTATTCTGAAGATGTTATGCTTATAGAACACATCCAGAAAATAAGCTGGAGAGTCAACATACTACAGGCAAAAGGCTCTTTTTTTAGTTATTTGCCTCTAGTTCTAGTCTTCCTGCATATCTTTCCAAGTCCAGATTTTACAGCCTCATGACCTGGCAGACAGTGACTTGCTTTTCCTTTTGGTGGGATTCTGGCTGAATGCATTCACCTGCATTCGGCTGGTTGCTGAAATTTGTAAAAGGAACACACAAGAAAGTTGAAATTAACTCCTCCAGGATTTAAATGGTAGTAAGCAGAAGCACATTACTTCTAAGCGGGGACCTGCAGGGTTTAGTGTATTTCAACAGAGTTTGATTTCACACATTGAACTAATTAATTTTAGCTTTCCAGTGTCCCTTGGGAGACAAGTCCTTAAACTACATACTGTTTCAGCAGGGACCACAATTTTGTTTGCAGAGTGCTTAGTTTAGTGGAGCTCAGATCTCCACAGTGCCTCTAGGACTACTGGAAAATAAATGTTAAGTAATAATACAACAATAACATAGTAGCTAGATGCATTGAATGTCACAACAACATTTCTTCTGATTTACAAGATGTCGTGCAAAATCAAGATTAAACTCCTGGTGTGTAATAGATATCTGTTACAAATGTCAATTGTTATGAAACAGGACCACAATTGGCTGCAGGCTGTCCAAGAAGGTCTCTGCAATTTTTTCTGGATATTCATGCAAACATGAATTAGAGGGGCAAGCTGCTGACACCTCTGGTGCTAAAGCTAACATGAGAGAAGTGTTATACATAAAAAAAAAAAAAAACATTTCTTACCAGTGAACAATGTAGAAACATTGGCTGCCAGTGAAAGAACAATTATTTTATAGAGACCTTGAATTGCATCACTTTTGTCTGTTCCCTAATGTTTTTTTTACTGCACTGAAGAAACTGCTAAGGCACTAAGATTAACAGCTGTTGCAGCACCATTAGAGGCTCAATGTTGTGCAGAAGTCTAGATGTTACTGAATTGACACATTTCCTTACAGACTAAACAAGTGCAGAATTGCTTATCATTCCTTGATAGAAACAATCTAAGTACACTTTTCAGAAACAGTAAAATGATCTGGAAAGCTATAAAAATTAACTGAAGTTTACTGTTCCTAAAGATCTACAATAGGCAGTTCTTAATTTCCTGGAGGCACATAAAGCCCAGCTTCAAGATGGGAACACTCCTTTTAGTCTTTTGGTGGACACAGGAGTTGTGGAAATGTGGTCTCCCACTCCTTGGAAAAGGACTTTCATTGTTGTTATGAAGATGGCTATTGCTATTTTAGTAGGAAATAACACCCTGTAGATGCTTGAAATAAGAAAGTGACTCAAATTCTAAATTTCAGTTTCATAGCAGTATGTCAGAGTAGTCCTGAGACAGATTCCTGAAGAACTTGTTCCTCAGTCTTTCGTATGGGTGGCATAAGCTTCCCTGTGTGCTGACTATGCTGAGTGTTAGTAAATGCCTTATTCTCTTTCATTCAGTAACACAGAGTATACGCACCTTATTTAGGACTCTGAAACTCACTTGAGGACCATGTCCATTTGAGCATCAGTTAAGTTCTTTGACTCTGGACATTGACTATTCCTCTGGCTCTTTTCCAAATCTCTCCTGAGACATCTCTTTCACTTTCAATGAATATAAATGAACTGCGGTTTTGTTATGGTCCTATGCTTCCAACAAACACAGTCACACTCTTTCTCTCTCCAAATGTACATTCAGTTATTTGCAAAGAGTGAAATAGTCTTTGCTTTCTATTTCCATCCTATTAGGCAGAAGATCTGCACCCTAAATGTGCATTCAGTTCTGAATTCTGCTCAGCATTAAGCAGCTTAGTGAAGTAGTTCGATGAGTGTTCAACAGAAAAAGCTCAACCAGATGTACAACACAAGAAATATTTAGTGATAAAGGGTATGGTATTTGTGTGAACTTCAGGAATAAAAAATAGAGACTACAAAGATACACAGCCAGAGGTGGAATACCAACAGGCACGATCACCTACAACTTCTGCTTCGAGGGTAGGGTTTTGTGGGGTGAGAATATTTCTCTTTTAACTTTATTGTATCTGTCCTTTGGGGATAGGTCAGAACAAATAACAGTTGATAGGAGGTCATGTATGTCAAAGTATTCACCTGAAGAACAGGCTTAAAGAACAGTAAGATCCCATCTACCTACTGATTCCTAGATGCAACTCATATGTTATGAGATACAATATTGGTTTACCTAATTCAGCAAGAATCAGGGCGAATTATTGAGTCTTTTTAGTTAAGGCCTGGTTTTTTTTATAACATTATCTTCCTTATAACTTCAAACTACTTGGTGAAATGGAGAGCAGGTGTTTTGATCTGAATAGTCCTACAACAACAACAGAGCTAAATAC
>WEKW01023742.1:3379-21953 GCA_013389905.1 Sula dactylatra
GGCTGCAGGTGGGTATGGGCTCCACCATGGACCTCCATGGGCTGCAGGGGGACAGCCTGCCTCATCATGGTCTTCACCATGGGCTGCAGGGGAATCTCTGCCTGGAGCACCTCCTCCCCCTCCTTCTTCACTGACCTTGGTGTCTGCAGAGTTGTTTCTCTCACATATTCTCTCTCCTGTCTCCAGCTGCAGCTGTGCTATTTTTCTGGTTTTTTTGTTCCCCCTTCTGAAATATATTATTCCAGAGGCGCTACCACCATCACTGATGGGCTCAGCCTTGACTAGCAGCAGGTCTGGAGCCAGCTGGCATTGGCTCTATTGGACATGGGGGAAGCTTCTAGCAGCTTCTCACAGAAGCCACCCCTGTGGCCCCCAGCTACCAAAACCTTGCTGCGCAAACCCAATACAACAATGATATTTTTCCCTTGTTGGAACTTGTGATTCTTGTCTCTTGTCCTTTCATGGTGCACCTAGAAGAGTCTAGCTATGTCTCCTCTTTAATCCCACTTTGTTTAGTTGGATTAGCAATTAGATCTTCCCCCCCAGTGTTCTTTAAGCTAAACGAACCCACTTACTTCAGCCTTTTCTGGAATATCGTGTGTTCCAGCCTTATTTGTCCTCTGTTGAATTTCATCCAGGTTGTCAATATTTCTCTTGTTTTGGGGCTCCAAAACTCATAACAGTATTCCAGATACAGCCTTATAAGCATTTAGGAGAGAAGAAAAATAAGTTCTCTTGACCTACTAGCTACTGTTTTGCTAATGAAAAAAAAAGTGTGTATACAGAGAGAAATAAAGGAGATAAACACTGAAGATATTATAATATCTTATCCTGAAATAAGCAATGAATTGGATCCCCATAAACAATGAGGACATAAACAATGAAAGAAAAGGAAAAAGCAAGGATTTGAGCAAAGCTTGGTCAGCAAAATTGCAAGTATCGTGGGTCTGAAAGTAGTTGTGCTAGGCAGCCATGCTATCAGGCAGTGGAAGAAAGGCTCTGATCTATCAGCTTTTGTAATGGAGAGGTCTTGGCAAGGAATGTTGCCACCTCAGGACACCTGCAGATTTTTAGTTGCCAACAGAGGATATCCCAGGCAGTGCCCAGGAGGGCAGGGGCAAGATTCTTATCTGTCAGTTTTCCCTCCCTCTCTCCTAATGTAAATCATCTTGGCTTATCTAAGAGATATAATTTATGGGCAGCTGCTGGCTGTTAAGCTTCTCGTCTCTCATAAATTAGATAGCCAGACACATGTGGGTCAAGTTTGGAAATGCAATGCATGACTTTAGAGGAGGGATGGATTCTTCCCAATCCTTCTTTTCATTTGATTGTTTCCACACATCCCTTTTTTTTTCTTTTATGTTCCTCTTTTTATCAGCTGTGCATTGTCCTTATTTTTCCTCTCATTCTCTTCTTTTCCTCTAGCTGAGCATGTACCAGATCAGTATATGAACTTATCTGACTTTTATGCCTAATCTTTTGTTTATTCCACACCCCAGATATGGAATAAAGGACTATGCTCCTCTTCCCAGTCTTTCCTCCCTTGTTCTCTCTACATAGGCACATACTTCATGATGAGAGGAACTGCAAAGAAAGTTCTATGAATGTCAGAGCTCATGATGTTCTCCTGCAGCTGGGCAGCAGTAGAAGTCCCAGCACTTCTCAAATTCTCAAGAAAGATTTTATTTAGTTTCAGATAGGTCCGTGGGCTATAACAGCACTTGCTGTACAGCAAAGCCTGAGATCTATTATTTTTAAGACCAGGTTTGTATGTAATTCTGCTGGTCAATATAAGAGAAGAGGCATTAGTGAGGAGGATGCAGTACCATCCAAAGAAGTCTTTAGGCAGTGCAGTTTATTTTGTTCTGGCATAAAGTGTTTGCAGTAGGAGAAGTTATTGATACAATTCTGTTATCAAAGTCCTTTTTTTCTTTTTAACCTGTAGTTCCCTCACTGTCTATTGGTTGATACAGTCAAGAGAAAGAAAAGTTGGGAGTTGGGAGAAGACACTGGTATGGGCTGTTCTCCTTCCAGCATTATCAGCACCAGGATAGAAATAAAGTAGTATCAAAATGGGTCTAATTCAGTACTTTCTCTACTGTGGAAAGTGATGATTCCATTAAAAGGCTTCAGCAAAAATTGGTCCAGTTAGCTGGAAGCAAAGAGGGGTGTCTGGCACAAAGGCTTTTCTGGTCAGTTAATAGGGATACATCCAGTTCGATCCTCTTTTGAGTACAATCGGGCCAGGTTTTGAAGGTTAGTTGTCCATTCTTATTTTAGTGGAATATATTACAGAGCAGACTATCTCTGTGAGATGCAGAGATGTTAACCAAGGTGGGGAAAAAGAGACACCAGTTTCTCTTTTAAATCCTTGATTACAATCTTGCAGAAATCACTTCTTATTCTGTCTCAGGGTAGTATTAAAAGAGCCTTGTGGCCACAGCCTCATTTAGCATTAGAGCAGCCAGACAGAATATAATATGGGGGAAAAAAGGGGAGAAGTGAGCGCCTTAAGTTGACTGAGTCTTTGCAATTGCTTGCAAATCCACTGAACCTGTCTGTTGACAAACAGGACAGAGAAAGCTGGAGATAGATCCCTGGTAGATCCGAGTGCCAAGAATCAGCCAAACATCTTGAACAAGTTTGGAACCTTGTTTCTTGTTTGGCTCATTTCCTTCTCCCTTCCCCCATTTGCAGCAGAAGCAGTGTTGAAGGGTGTGTACTCTTGTCTGGCAGGCTGTTGGAGGAGTCTCTGGCCTCAAATTACACAGTATGAGAACTGTGCATAAAATTAGCAGCAGAGTTCTGTGTATTAGGCGCCAGGGAAAAATGTCACATTCAGCAGAACTAAGAGGTGAGAGGTGGAACAGAAGGAACTGGAACGGGACATCAACCCCCCTCTACCTTTTACTGTTTTGCAGCAGACATATCTGAGAGTGTCATAACCACCTGGCTTGGACCAAAGATTATTTGGGTAGTAAATAGATTTTATTGTATGTCTTAGCAACAGGGTTGCTTGATTTTTCTTCTTTTTACCCCCTTCACTTGCTCTTCTTCCTTTATTCTGAAGATTTACTTTTTGTCTTTTCACAAGGAAGTTGCTTCTCACTCATGAAGAAGAGCTGTAGACAGAGTTTTCTGCCCTCCTTTGCAGCTTCCTGTGGTCTGATTCCTGATGAGAGACCCACTGTAATGGCACTACATTCAGATAGTGCAACAGCTTATACAAGTTGTTTGTAGTGAAATCTGGAAAACTAAATGAAGTGTTGGTAAACAGGACAAAGGCACTAAAGCAGAGAGACACAGCTATTCAAGGACTGGATTCTTCAGATACTATCTCAGTAGCAGCTATCTCATTCAGAAAAAACTACTACAGAAAAGGTCATGGTTTGAGGGTGTGTTTTGACTCCTTCCTTACATCATAAAAGCGGTAAAATCCTTGCCACAGCAGTGTTAGATTGCCCTGAAGCATATGCATAAGAGAGGCTGCATTAGCATCTGTATGTGGAGATGGATTGCCAAGAGACATAAATGTACACTTGCCTGAATTGTTTGGAGATGTACATGTACACTCATACATTCACGGAGTTTTCAGAGTGCTTTCATAAGACAAAGTTATCAGGCAGCAATACTGGTTTAACGTATTCCTCCCCATTCATTCTCCATACTGATGTCTGTGCTGTGAGCTGGGCTGGGAAATTGATCAGTGGCTTAAAAAAGTGTTTTTAATCCTGGATTGGTTAGCTGATGTGTTTTGCATCACAGCCTCAGATGTACCATCCTGTGGGGCAGTAAAAAGCCAGAGTATGTGAGGACAGGGAATTTCCTAAGCTGATACCATCACCAGATACTAATTTCTCTAAATCACAACTTCAGAGTCCCCCGTTACCTTTGTTTGGCTTACATTATTGAAGCAATCTGCAAGCAGGATGATGTGTTCTCGGATTAGATAGCGGTCTGGGCAGAAAGCTGTTTTTCATTTTGTTTCCTTGTTCTTTTCCGTAGTAGGGCAGGCCCATTGGCTACTGCTGGTTAACGTATGTGATAGTTGAGCAACTACATTTTTTTCTAAGGGTTTGGGAATCAGTTCTAAGGCCTGGCATGGGAGCATTACTGGCACATGTTTAAAGAGCTACATTTTTATATTGTTTTCAGTTTGCACTGTAGGTGATTTTGAGTGCAGGTGGGTTGCTGAGGATAATGATTGTAGTTTCTCACTTTTCACCTGACTTTCCCAAAGAATTATACCTCTGAGCATTTTTCCTTTTCACTCTCCCCCCATGAGAAAAGTATTACTGTCAGCCCCATTTTACAGATGGCAAAGCATAAGGAATCACACAGCAAGTCAGTGGCTGAACTGAATGTAGTTAATTGAGAGGTGTCTTATTTAGGCCCAGCTTCACGTAACAAGGCAGCCTTCTGCCTGTTGAGGTGTGGGAGACACAAAACTCCAGCCTTCCACACTTGAAATGGACAGACAGGCAGCTGGCTTGGGATCAGATTGCTTATTGGTACCGTAATTGGTGGGCTCATTCCACAGGTTTATCTTTCAAGGAATAAAGGCTGAAGTAATAAAAGGCCAGTAGGTGAGGCAGGAGGTGAGAGAGGCTATAAGTATACGCTGTGAGGAATACTGACAGAACAGAACTTTGAAAATTACAGGATCTTGATACTTACTGCTTCTATATTTACCACTTGCCTGCCTATCCTAATCTCTAGCTCCTTGCCCCCAGTTTTATTAGGGAATATTGTCCCAATTTATGAACAATTAGAAAATGAGCCATAAACTCTCCATAATGAACAGGCTGGATATGCCTGCACCAGAAAACTGTGCTTCTTTGACTATATCAGTGTAGTTTAAGTAGTACAACTCCCCTAGGGTAAAGACAATTATACCAGTGTAAAAGTGCATATCCAAATATAGCTCAGTCCCGAATGGGAAGGTACCTTTATACCAGTGATAACTAGGTCCACAGTAAGGCACAGATTTATTTCCTTAACTTTAGGAACCTGAGGTGACAAAATTGGGAATACAGTTACTTTATAATTCATGTCTATTCCAAGGAGACAGATAAAACTTTCAGAGGGGGAGTTGGCCCACTTGAGGTCTGATTTACTGGCCAGTGGTGTCTGTCTCTCTTCACTGTTTAGAGAACTTCCACTTAACTAAAGGCTCTTATCTAAATTAAATAAAAGGAATTTGGTCACAGGATTTCATCAAAAGGATGGGGAAATCAAACTATAATGAACAGTGCAGGATGGTTTGAATGCAGCACCACACAAATTTTAGCAAATCCCAACCCTATTTTGAGATTTGGGAAGGTTCAGTGAAAATTTTTTTGAGTAATTTTGACAGGTCTTTTGAACTTGTGAAACAGATGAAGCAGGATTTTCTTTCTCTTGAGTAGCAATAACTCCGACAGATTTTTGACTCTCAAGATGATTCGGAGACTAAAACACAGAGACTCTCCTGCCACAAAGGGTCACTGCTGCTATACACTTAGAACTAGGTTTTAAGCTTCTGGAGGGATAGTTGTAGGCATAGTTTTCTCAGGAGTTCCTGGATGGAGCTATCCTACTTCTTTGTCTGCAATGGCCAGTTACCAGATTTTGACACTGGTAGTTCACTGGGACATATGGGTCCACCTCCAACCCACATCTGTCATACACAGTAGCAGTGGCAAGCTTCGCCCTATTTTTTCCCTATTTGTCTTTTTTATTCTAGAAGGGATATGCTATCTGGATGAACTAACCTTCTGTTGCTGTTTCTGAGCTTCCATTTTTCTCACTTAGCCTAGTCTTGGGCATCAATATCCATCTGAGCTCTGCAAGATCAAAAACTCCCATTGCTTATCAAGGAGAAGTTACTACTGTTCTGGTGAGACTTCTCTTCCAATCTTAAGTAATCCTACTATATCAGAGAGAAATCCTGTGTCTTTCTAAAAGATTTTTAAAGGAAGCAGGTTTATTGTAAAGGAAGAATTGTTTTTCCCAGAGAGGATGATCATAATACTGTTTGTGATATTGCTCTGCATAAGAGAAGCTGGCAAAATCTGGCTATGACATCATGAACTAACAAAACCCAGAATGACTGTTGAATGCATATTTCCAAAATAGCTGATAATGACTAAAGAAAAAACCTCACTTTTGGGTGTATTTTTTCCTGCAATACTTATTTCTTGTTTTGTTCAAGCAATTGAGGTGCAAAAGCCAAGATTCAGTTATGGGATATAGTTTGAAGTTCCAAGGAAAATGGCATTAAAAAAAAAGGCTGCTCTTTCTTTAATATTTGGTTCTGTAAAGCCCATTCCTGTTGAACAGTAATTTGTTCTAAAAATTACACCAAATTCACTGTCAGGAGCAGTGGTAGATGCTGACCTTTAAATTTCTTTAGTTCACAATGGATTGTTTAGTTGGGCTTATATCAACAGGACATGATCGTAGTCTTTTCATGCAAATGCTTACTAGTTACTTTTCACCCTAAACAAGCAGTCATGGAAATTGTGTCCAGATTTAAATGAAAGCAAATCTCCACGGTTCTGTTTATCTGTACTCCTTTTTTCTGTGCCTTTTTTCCTCCCAGCACAATGTGTGACAGGGGGAGTATCCATGCACTCAGCCAATATGGATTGAGCCATTATCTAATGAAGAATATAAAACCAATGAGCTCAATTTATCTCCTTTTTGGTTTTTTTTGAGAAGTTCAGAAAGACAGGACAACTTCAACAACTTTTTTTTTTTTTTGGATGGGTTTGTTTTCAGCTGTCCTGAAAGCATATATCAAAGAAAGAGAGTCTTGTTACTTACCATTGGACCAACTGCCTTCTAAGGATTTTGTAGCACTACCTGCAAAAGAGCACTGAAGATTACAGGGGAGACATGAGTACCTTATCTAATGTAACTTTTGTCCATAAATTTTGCAGAGCTCTAATTCATTATTCATGTGCTATTATAATAATGATGAGGAGTTTAAACATGACGGTATTTGAAAAGAAATAGTGTAAAAGTGTATTAAAGCATTCTGTAAAGCTGATGGTAACCATAAAAGCAAAATCTGTTCAAGTATGTACTATGAATGCAAAATGGAATATAGCCTCAAATCACTTTTCCCAAATCAGTTTTACCAGTTGCAGCTCAGCCTCAAGCAACCACAGAAGAAAAGACCCTCAACAGCTAATGTTGTGTATGCTACAGAAACAAATATTCCACATAACCTTTGAAAACAATAGGTTGAATGAAAGTATCTTGCAAGCCAACTCTGCTGTGTTTCTATTTGATGTTCAGCTTCCTTGCAGTGATTGTTAAAATGTTATTTCCTTTACAGATTAATCTGTGATGAGACCAGACACCTTTTAAGAATATTATTCTTGCTCACTTTATTCTGTCACTTAACAAATTTATTCTATGGCTGGTGATTGAACATAGCTGTGCAGTACTTCTCTAACATGAGGTGCATCAGAGAGAAACCATTATTCTAGAGCATACAGATATGCACAGCCAAAATGATACAGTAGCTGCTGCCCTAGTAGACATGGTATGTAGTGCTGTCATCAGAATTGATTCAGCTGAGTATTTTTGCTGTGTTCCTTTGATTTACCTTTTATTAGTGGTTCATTTGTGACTGCATTCCAATTTTCCATTAAAATTCCATGCTTGCTCTGGCTGTCTGGTTATAGTGGATACTCTCAGATTTCCAAGGTGCTTTGTACCCTTGTACACATATTTTCTAACAATGTGTGCATTAGACAGAAGGCCACAATTTCACAGCTCACAGGCATACATGGCCAAAATAATACAGTAGGTGCTGAACTGTGAAAAGGTATGTAAAGGTGTCAGCATATGGTCGTGATTCAGTCGTCTGAGGATTTTCATAGTAGTCTCCTTTAATTAATTACTTTGTTAGTATTTGTTGCACCTGGATGCCTGCTTTCTCTTGCACATGGGTAAGGGTCAGTGCATAGTGCCATAATGACCACGCTGCCCGTGGGGTGTGTGTGGGTTTTCTCAAAACTGAGAGCTGACCATGTCAGCTGATGAAATTGGATACTTTCCTAGTGTAGATGTATTTCTTGACATGAGTACTGTCATTATAGTATCAATTTTGTAATGGACATTTATTTCATTCATCAATAATAAAGTAATTATTTGAGCAGAGAGAGAATGTGAGTTTGACTAGACCCAGCGCATTTCTTCAGCCCAAATAGTAGAAATTGCTATTTCTACTATAGCAGCACAACAGCAGAAATTGAGAGAAAACACGTGGTAGTTGAGGCACTGATTTGGCACAGAAAAACTTTGCAAAGCAATGTTTCAAATCTTAGTCTCTCATAGCCTCAGTGAGACCTCTAACCGGTCAGCTATCCACTCTTCTGAGGTGGGAATCTGCCTTTTTCAGAAAAGAAGGTCTTGGTTTTGGTTTAGTTCAGAACAAGAAAATATTGCAGAATCAGAAACTTTCTTAACAGGTTTAGCATTATTAGCTTTAGTATTATATATTTAGAGGCTATAATCTCTTCTAGTAGTGGAATTGGGGAGCTGCTCTCAATCTGTTTTATGCAGCTTACAGCAAAGCAGTTGCATAGGCAATTTGTCTGTGAGGTTGTCTGTCGACTTGTTCTTGAAAAGCCATATCTCCAGGTAAACAATGAGCAAGTGTTTTTGCATTGTGTCATAGACTCTGTCTCTTAAAAGATGTACCTGCATTGTATCTAGATTATCTTCCAAGAGATTTGAAAAGATTAGAATATCCTTTTTATGATTTTCTTGTCAAAACTATGATATGCATCAAATATAAAGTTACCTGGAAAGCATACCTGCAGCCTTTCCCGTTCACGTCTATTAAAGTTTACGCAGTTCTTGTGCTTTCCACAATCTTTTTGCATGTGTCGGGAGGGCACCTCTGAATTTTCATGAGTTCAAATATATTGATCTTGTGATTAAGAGTTCTGGTCAAGGTGATCTGTTCCTATTTCCTTCTGAATGTCAGGAGAAAGCAAGAGGATTCCAGTTAGAAAACTTGATTATTGTCTCTCTCAGTCAAGGCAAAGGAAAGAGAATAATGATCCTGACTTCAGTTTACATGAGGACTGCACATTTAGCAGGCCTAATCAAAAAAATGGAATACACAGCAGAGTGTGAAGGTCTGGGGAAACACTTATATCCAACATCACCACTTAAAACTACTCTGCTAAGACTGTGTGGGCAGTACAGAGTAGCAGATCACTCAGAAAATACAGTTCAGAATTTTGTAGCTTCTCCTGGTCCCTTCTGATCAAGAGACACTATATCCCCTCTCATATTCTATAATGGTGCCTTTGGTTATCCACAGGAAAGAAATGGGTGAAGAATTTACTTCCTTATAATGTAGTGAAATGCAGTTTCCTCACAAGGCTGATGATTACAATTGTAATTAGAGTTTTATTTTGAAGGATGCTGGTTGACTTTTGCTCCATTCAGATGAGAATTTTTGTGCTTGACAGCAGAAGGAGGAGAAGGAACCAAATATGTATTGAACATGAAAATGGAAGGGAGTCAAAGACTGAAATGGGGAGGCAAAGATACTACACATGACAGATTTTGACTAAGGCAGAGAAACTATGCTGCAACTTATCTGCAGTGTTAGGAAATGATGGCTTCCTCATCACTTTCTTCCTTTTATTTTCTTCTTGGAAGATTGTCAGCTGATGTTGTACAAATGCTGTATCACTACCCTTTGTGTACAAGGCAGCGTAGGCAGGATTCTCTTTGGGTGAGCCATTATCCTGTTTTGTAGGTGGCAAATGTGGATTGTTTTGAGCACATGAAGCTGAAAAGATCTTTGCTCTTTCAAGGACTCATGTCTTGCACTGATCCATCCTTCAAAGCTCATTTCCTAATCTCCTGTGCCTGATATGTTTGACAAGGTTGAATTTCCTGACCATACTTTCTGCTCCCACTTGAAAATTTATTCTTTAGCTCCACCTCCTGGCTCTTGGTCCATGGAAAGCAGGATTCTCGGCAATCACAGAGCCTCAAGAAGGTATCAGAAGTATTCATACTAGTTTACAAACATTAGTGTAGAGGTGTATATGGGGACATTTTAGCTGGGGCAAAACAGAATTTGTTGAGCCCACTCATACTGGCTTTTCACAGAGGCAGATGTTTCAGTGGAGAAGTGGACAATGGAATATATGGCTCATAGTTTCTGCTTTTTGTTGGGCTTTTGATTTCTCAACTGTGGCAGTTTCGATACATGACAGACATCACAAAACAGTCTTTCTTTGTGCCTGTTTTTTCTCTAGTACTTCCTCAATCTCATGGGGGTGGGGAGGTACAGAAGAAATCGTCTGACACTGAAACGTTAAAAAAGGAATCTCTGAGGCCTTGCAAAGGAGTCTTAATTCACGCAGGGAGGATTGCTTTGACTGTGTTCATCCTATTCAACCAGGAATTGCTCAAGAAGTGGAGGAATAGAGCTTAGCCATCTGGATTTAAGAAGCTGAAAACCATGTCTCTTCCCCGACAGCTGCGAGAAAAGAGGTAATGTGTCTCTTCCCTCCTCCCGCCTCCCCACAAGCCTCCATGTAACTGTTACGATCTGTTAATGCAGGCTTCTCTGACGGTTCTGAAAGGCTTCCTGTTATCATAGCTTCCAAACTATTAGGCTGCTCAGTGTGGAGCAGACCATTTCTTAAGTTGGAGTGGACTTTCTTCTTTTCCTGGGGAATATTCACCATCTAGGACAATAGTGGGTCGTTGTCCTCTTTATAGCTGCAAAGTTTCCCTTTTACTGTGGTTTGTGATATGTGTGTTTGTGATATTACTAATTATATCTCTTGATCTCCATAACCACATCCCTCTTCACAGTAAGTGGTAGTTTTTATGGTGTTGTGGGTGGTGCTGATTTGTGTCATCCTCCTCGTACAGCAAGCTGTTGCAAGACTTTGCATCATTACTTCAGCCTTCCAGATGGGCTGTGCATTGTGGAAGCCCCTGCTTGGGATATTCTCCTACTAGAATAAACTGAGCCAACTGCCATGGGTTTTCTATTATCAGAATATTTAACATTATGTCAGCCTGGCATTTCTTAGATGATCCTTTTCAAAGTTTCTCTTTCTCTCTACCTCATTTGTTATCCTTTTTTCCTCATTCTTGATCCTTTTTAGTTAAGGGTTAATGTAAATACCACTCTAACAACATTGAGTTATAATATTGAAGCAAAGGTGAATTTGTCTTCTGTTTGTCAAAGATGTACCAAGCAGAAGGTCCCAGAGGAAAAAGCACCTGCCAGTCTGTGCTGTTTTATTTTGTGGACAGTATAGACAAGAAACATGAGAGTGTGGTCATATGACTGCACGTTAGGTGTTCCTGCAGGGATTCTTCCTTCTCTCCTGCGTCAAATACAATACTTTCTAGGATCTGCAAAGCTTATTTTAACGTTGCCCACTATCAGGTGTTCCTTCACACATTTCTGACATTTTCAGACAATTATCTTTGTGATTGCTTCAGGTTATATACTGTGACTGGGAGGTCTCCCTGTAAATATTTGCTAGGCTACTTCTTTTTTCAAAGCCTCTTTAAGAGTCTGCTTTACTATGATTTTACAAAAAATCTTGTCAATGGTTTGACAGCTGGTGCAGGCACCACTAGTTATGAAATAGAACAATACTATGTCTTTGTTTCTTTGCTTTTTTTCTATTTGTGCTTATCCTTCTCTTGTTTCTTACATGTATAAGGAACATTGTATGTGTCTTATACATAGAGTGTAAGGTTATTAGGAATTAGCTTTGTGCTGTCAGTTTCTACAGTACCTAGCACAACAAACTCTTTTCTCAGAACTGTTTTCTATTCTCTACAGTAATGCAGTAATAATAACAACATCAATTATAGTATATAATGATCTCCTTCAAATAAGAGATACTTCGGCAGGGTTATTGTTGTAAGTCTACCAGATGCTGTAGGAAGGATTAAGAATGCATTCACAGTTGATCATATTTCTCAGGAAAAGCTTACCAGCTCAAGAGTTTTTTATTGTAGTCCTGCTACTCTAGCAAGCCTAGGAATGATAGGGATGTTTTTCAGGCTTGATGAATCTTCACAATGGTCACTGACTTGTGCTGAACTTATAGAAATTTGACATCTCAAGATCAGACCTCCAGAGGAAGAGAATGACACCACAAGTTTCTAACTTCTTGATCTTGACACTAGATAATGTGATGTTGCTTAATTATTTTTGTTCTGTATGCCATAGAGACCTTTGAAGGCTAAGGCCAGTATGGGTAACCTAAATCTTTTGTTCTTGCTTCACAGTGATTTTGACCAACTTCCGGATGATGTACCTGTTTCGGCTAACATTGCAGATATTGAAGAGAAGAAAGGCTTTACTAATTATTATGTAAGAAGGGAGATTTATCCTTGCTCTGTATGCCCTCATCTGTGACTGGTTTGGCTGTGGGAAGCAAAATGCAGTTAATCTGGTGTAGTTTTTTGGTATGAATAGTTCTGTGCAGAGAACTTCTCAGTGCTTCTTTTTTCTGGAAGGGAGGTTAGTCTATCACAGATTTAGTCTGAAACTGTATTGTCTGTGTGAAATGTGACAGAGTTATCCTCTAACATTTCTTGTTTTCTAAATTCTTAAATAATTTCAGATTTATTTCCTGTTAGAGTGCTGTACCTTTGGTGAAGATAGTGGGAAGGGAAGTCAAAGAGGGTAGAAAGGCACGGTCTTGTCTTCATCGTTCCACGGTACTGGCAAGTTAGAATGCTTCCATCTCCGCAGGAAGTAGCATATCAATAAGTCATGAAAGAGCACACAGGAAGGGAATAGTAGGGAAAAGCATTATGTGATTTTCTGAAGAAGGGTTTTGGATAAGACCAGCTCAGTCTGACTTCTGCAGGGTATGCTGCTTTTGCTGGAGACCTAGCTCATAAAACCTTCTCACTGCAGTATGCAGGATTTACTCTGGAATATAGTGATGTTTGGTTGCTCTGTCTTTATGTTTTCTGAAGGATCTGGCTGCAACGTGTCTCAGAGGTCAGTGCGTGAAAATTGTGGGCTGCTTTAGAGCAAAGCAATTTTGGCAAGAGGCAAGAAATAAGATAGTGGTTGGACGAGGGCATTAGAAGTAAGGTGACTAAGTTTTTTTTTTCTGGCCTTACCTTTGGTCAGACCATAATTTCTGAAATTATGTACTTTAAAGTCAAAAAGAAGTATAAACGCCTTTAGCTCTGAAAATCAATTCATTTAGATGTCTGTCTATAGATTTAGATGTCCAAAGCATTCTACTGTAAAATATTTGTATTTAGCTCCCTAATATGTTTTGTTTGTCACTGAGGGAAGGTGTGTAAGCATAAAGTAGCATCTAGTGATTTCAGGTTTCCTTTTAAGATTATGTAATAGAAAGCAGCCACAAGGACATGATCCATGGGAAAGCTGGACCCAGACATGCACCGCACTGTCTGGTGCCAACTTGTTATTTTTCTAGTACTTGAGTCTGCAGATACTTAACTGAAGGCTTGCTTTCCACTCTGTACCTAAGACAATATTCCCACTACCAGAGTACTGTTCTTATGTTCTTCTCGTATGCCTCACTTTCATTTGATAAATATTTATAAGTATGAACATCAGTCTGAATCCCTGTTCTCTGTTTCAGATGTTTGTCATTGAAGTAAAGGTTAAAGGTGGTGGCAGATACCTGATTTTTCGACGCTATCGTCAGTTCTATGCCCTGCACACCAAACTAGAGGAGAGATATGGGGCAGAGAGCAAAAATAGCCCTTTTAGCTGCACACTCCCCATATTGCCAGGTAAGCTGTCAGTACCAAATCTGTTCATGATTAGTAGCTTTCTCAGCCCCAGGCTGTCCTAAAGACGAGTGCATTGTAGCGAAGTAGCTGTGACAAGGAACTAGTTCCCAGCTGTGGATGCTGGAGAAGTCAAGTTCCATTTGAAGTCCCTCCACTTTAATGGTAAAGTTCATTTTAACTTCAATGGTAAAGTTCATTTAGAAACCTAACAAACATCCATTAGAAAATATGTATTTTCTTGGATACCCTACTTTCTCCTGATTGCTTCATTTCTCTGACGGCCTCCATTTTTTTTCTTCAATAACTGTCAGAGGTTTTATATTTTCCAGGAAAAGTTTATGTTGGGGCCAAAAAAGAAATTGCTGAGAACAGGATTCCTATCCTAAATGTCTACATGAAGGTAAAACTTAATTTTAAGGTAGAGATTGCACTGAGGACTGCAGATACTTATCCCCTGAAATCAGCTAAGAGAGACAGTACTCTTGTAGTCCTAGGTATCTGCTTTCCTTTGTATTGTTTTTCCTGAAGACCCAGCGTCCACACTGTGGGATGACCTGGAGTCCTATTCCCCAAATAGTTCAGACTGTAGGATCTGCTGGAGTATGCAGTTCATAAAGGCTCACTCCCTGCCTTCATATATAGGTAGCTATCCTTACAAAAAAACCCCACAAAATGTATGAGGAAATAGTGAATCTCCAGGTGTTGTGTGAATATAGAGTTGGTATGTGCACCTAAGGGACTAGGAGAGTGGGGTGGTGCTTCTGGGTGTACCTGCTCTACAGTGAAGGCACAGCCAGTGACCTTGAGGAGAGAAATTCTCTGTGCAGGTTAACTGAAGGCCTGACTTTAAATCAGTAAAAGTCTGAAGCACTGGCCAAGACTTCCAGTACTTAAGATTGCCTTCTTTCCAGAGTCATTCATGTTCTGAAGGGAAACACAATAAGCAATTTGCTCCTTCTACAGTAAATCAGGCACGAAAAGAGTGAAGCAATACATTGGCCAACTCGAGGAGTAAACAGGAGAAACTGTCAGCTGTTCAGCTGTGTCCTGCTGAGTGAGAAGGGAGAGGAGGGAGGTTTCTGGCAGTAATGAATATCCTTCATGAACCTGCAGGTCAGAGAGGCATATTTGTTACATGTAAATAAATAGAGAATTGGCCTCTCCCACTGTTACACTCTGCTTCCTGCTTGCTCTTGGCACAGAACCTACTCTGCCTACCCGCTTGGGTGTTGATGGATGAAGAGGTACGGCTGTTCTTCTACCACTCAACCTTTGATAGTGAACAGGTGCCTCACAGACTGAGACGGCTTCGCCCACGAACGCGGCGAGTGTAAGTGATTGACATGTTTTTTTCAGCATTGCTTGATGTAAGACATGCTGTCCGGTTTTTGGGGGAGAGAGAGATGAGGATCACCACTGTGTTTCCCAAGTGAATCCATGAAGTCCTAACATGAGGAATTTTGTGGTAGAGTGAACACAGGGTATTTCTTGTTTTCAGTAACCTCCAATTTTTAGAGTGGATGTGGTACTTGCATTAAAGGAAAATTCCAAAATAACAGTATAGCTTGCTTTTAAAAAAAGATGCTGCTCAGCTCTATCTGTTGATATTTCTTTAATAGTACTGTCTATTATAATGTGCAGAATATACAGGCCAATCTTAAAGACACAGGCTTTCACCACTGAAGTCGATGTGAGTTTTGGCACTGAATTCAGTGAGATTTGGTTCAGACACTAAATGAAACTGAATACTTAATTTGTTCCTGTCCTTTGTCTAAACAGGGACCTGTCCTACATAGCAGCATTGACACCCCTTTGGAGAACTGCTAAGTAAACGCCATACTTCATTACCCTTCAGACAAATTAATTCCCCCTTCAACATAGCAAAGATGGACCCACTTCCTTTTCACTTACCTCAAACTGTGCAAAAACTGCACCTGTGTATGCATTCCTGGATGTGTGTATGAAGGCAGAGTTTGAGCTGAATGCCATAAATGCTAGAAACAGGGATGCCCAGCAGGCAGAGTAGGGCAGCTGAGCAGTGCTGTGAAAGAGAGGTCCAGGATACTGACTGTATTGAAAATTCCATCTGTTCGCAGCAGCAGACATCATCACATTGCTGCTGCTCTGCACTGAAACTGAGAGAACTAGGGCAATGTTGTTGCATCCATATTTATTTACTTGTGCTGCGCACAGATTTTCATGCAGTTTCTCCGGTGATCTATGGCTTGCCTGCCTCTTAAATGATGGAAATGCAGACACTGTACTACTGATTGTGTAGTATTTTTGGATGACTGGAAAGACATTTACCTCCCTGTTGTCTCCTTTCTTTGCATCAGTAAAAGCATTTCACCTCAAGTGCCTATTTTTGACCGCATGGCAACTCCACGTGCTGAGGTGAGTACTCTGCACAATCTGACATAGGATAGGAGATTAAACTCTGTTTTACTTTGGCATCTCATTGATCGAGTTGCCTTTTCCAATTAGAGCTTGGGGAAAGAAGGGAAAGTGAAATCAGCACAGGGAAGCAACTGATTTTAACAACAGGGAATGAAACAAAGGACAGGAAGAAGTGATCTGTTCCTCCTTATCTGAGTAGTAAGAAGTTGTGAAGTCAGAATGACAGGAGGTTCAAAATTTAGAGACGTACAGCTTACTGCCAAATGGTCCACATTTACATAGTGATACCCATAAATTAAATTTAAAACAAGCACAAGCTTCAGTTTCATTGACTTCAGCATATGTTTAAAAGCTTTACAGGTGAGATCTTAGTATTTTCTGTAACATAAGTGTTCTACTGAAAAGTGCCTATCCTGAACTTTGCTGTGTATTTTCTTGATATTAAGCACATGGAACTGCTTTGTAACCAGTACTCATCTGAGCACTGTCTTGCTTCCTGGAACATGTGACTTTGCCATGTAAAATTAAAAAAAAATCATGCAAGTGCTTAGAGGTTTGTTGGTTTTGTTTTTTACACTGAGCATGTCAGGTCTTGGATCAGTCATATCTCTTGGATTTTATCTATTAATTTTTTAATATTGAACATACCTACCAAAACTTCTTAGCAAGTGAAAAAAGGCTTTTAAAAGAGCTATTCAGTAGACATATGAAATACTAGCACAACAGTAGCCATTGTCTTTTTTCTATTAGGAGAACTCTTGGCATGAACAAGACCAGAAGAACCATCTCAACACAGAATAAAGAACTCTTTTTCATTTTTTCTCCTCTAAAAGCATTTAAATGTTTACCATGTTCTCTAAGGACAATGGGGGAGATGTGCATTTTTGATAACTTGGCCACTTCAATTATTCAAGAACAGCTTGTTAGGGTGGTAGCAAGTGCTTACCTCCCCTTTTTTTTTTTTTCCCTGAAGGGGGCATCTAAGTTCCATTTTAACTGCGTGTCAATTTCCCAGACTTCCCCAAATCTCTCAGTTCAGCATGCAGGCCAGAAAGCCTGGTGTAAAAACAACAGTTAGTTACCCTTAAATTAGGACACAACAATTCTGCAGTTTTTTAAGGCTCTTTGTGATATTTTGCAGCAAATCTGAAAGCTGTAAAACTGCAACCAGAAATAATATATAGTTTTTCAATTCTCAGGATTTCAAGTTTTCAGGTTGTCAATTGTCTTCAGTTCTGTTGACTTACTTGCTCTTAAGTGTTTTCAACTTCTTTATTTCTCTGGTGCTCAGTGTCCTGCCACTTTAAGAATCCTAGCATGTAGCCCTCTGAATGCCATGTTTATCCTAGTGATTTCTTTACTCCTTCAAAGCATTTTTGTGTGTGCTGAGTAGGAGAAGAAATTGTGAGAACTGCAGACTATGGTCATATATATGACCTTGCCCCAGAAATATATCTGTGATGACAAAGTGCATACTATCATGCTGCTTTATGCTCTCACCCCAAGAACAGAACAGAAAGAAAGGTTCACTTCTGTAATTCTGTGAATTAATAATTTCAGTGTTATTGCTTTCCATAGGCTCTGTTTGATTTTTCTGGAACCAATAAACTGGAGCTCAGCTTCAAGAAGGGAGACTTGATCTATCTACTCAGCAGAGTAAACAAAGACTGGTTGGAGGTACGACTGCAATAACAGTACTGAATTATTAGCATACCTTGAAACATATGAGTAGAAAGGGCTCTCCTAATCCTTGGGACCTGTCTCCTCCTTTCAAGAAGAAACTGTATCATAATCAGGTCTTACTGTCAAGAATAAATCCTTGGCTCCAAATTAGAAAGTTTTGTTCCTTGATGATTTTTAGCTTACAAATTTTCTGCCCTCTAGACTTAAGTCTTCATTTGCATTTGCTTCTGCTGGAACATTTGTAAATTCTTTGGAAGTGATTAGAACACAAAAAGGCCACAGAAAGGAGATGGAAACTCCATTTCAGGGATTAATTTGTTTCTTGCCTCAGGGTGAGTTGCTATATACTTCATGCTTCATACCACAACACACGTCAGTCTGATTAGAGAGAACTTGGGCAATGCAGCAGTGTTCTGAAAACGGATGAGGAGAACATACTGTGTGTTTGCTGATATGATATCTCTGCTTGCTCAAACACCACAGCCTTCCTTGGTAACCATCTGACTTTCATTTTTACAAACTGTATCACTCCCCCGCCTTGTATTTGACTACTCAATTGTATAATCTTTTTTGTACGGATGCCATCAGGTCACTTACATGGCCTTTCTTTTCTTCATTACAGTAGAAAAATTCTTACTGTTGTTTCCATGGAAATTAACTGAATTCCAGAACTTATTGTATGTGGCCAAAATGGCACGGTTTTCTTCAT
>WEKW01023744.1:1259-36103 GCA_013389905.1 Sula dactylatra
TATATATGCTCTTCCTTTTCAAGATATTCAAGCAGACTTTTTTTCAGTGTCTGCAAATTTCTGCAAAAAGCCGCTGCACATTCAACCTCTGTGGTTTAGTATCCTGCTTGGAATGAAGCCTTCTTACAGAAAGTTTGTGTGGTATTTTTTGTTTATAAACAAAATATGCAATGTGACAAAAAGATGGAATGGAGTAAGAATTCATCTTTATTTTATGTTTCTCAGCAGGCAGTAAATAAAAACATAACAGTATTTCTGATTTACAACCTCAGGAGAAGTTAAAATGAGCACATTTATTTAAAGAACACCTTTCACATACTGGGAAGTCTTTGACAACATCATTTTAATTCTTTCCTGATAAAAATGAGGACTAACAGTTAATTGACAACAGCAGTTAAGTACCCAGAGCATTTTTCCCTCTTTGTCCATTTCACTTTCTTCTACAGTCTGTTTTCATAACATGATAATTACACTGGCTTGTCACTGGTAAAAGGCTATGATTTCATCACAAGAAGAGAAATCAAACAGAGATGAACTGTGAAGAAAAGCATAGAGAAAACTACAGGTCAGCCATCTCTAAAATTCGTAATAACTTTAGCAGTTTAAAAAATATATATTTTTCAGCTTCATGTGGAAGGGGCTTTTTATCAGTCACTACTTACAGATCTATTTGTTATAAATCATCTTAATAACTGGTTACTAAATATGCATTAAATCACTGCCCTCCTAAATAGACCCAGAAATGCAGTTTGGTTTTGCTTTTTCTTCTTGCTTTGCCAGCCTAAACAAGTCAGACTCTGAAATGCTGGCAGTGCCCTATGTCCTGCAGGTGGAAATACCACACAGTGAAATGGAAAAAGAGAGATGTGAAATGTCCATATTTTTAGCCAAAAAATGTAATAGTCTGAAATCAAACACTGCTTGTAACAACAGACAGTCTTGCTGTTTGACTGAAGAATCCTTAAATATAATCATGTTAAATGCATGGAGGGAGAGGAAGGGAAAATAATTACTAATGCTAAAAAAAAAAAAAAAGCTAACTTTATTAGAAATCTATTCTGAAAGCTGGAAGAGGAATAAAAAAATAAAAAAGGACTCTAAAACACAACTGACAGGCTTCAGGATATATCTCTCCTGAAAAGTGTAGGTGCAAACTAGAGCTTACAAAGGAAAGAAAAGGAAAGCTTAGCTTCATAATATAGTATTTTTGTAGTTTCCTGAACAAGAGGCTTACCCGCTATATTGCGTACCTAAGAACCTACAAGCTCCCTAGCTTCCCTTGAGCTCTGGTTCTTCCCTTAAATTCTCTGGTACAGTTTGTGCATGCTGGCCCCTCTGCTGTAGCACCTCTGTTGTTCCCCTCTAAAGTCCTCAGTAATTTAAGGCAGAACACCAGCTCTGCGGGTGATCATTATGTATTATCTGTGTCTTTAAGGGCACATAGTGGTAATGTAAAACAGACAGAGTGAGCATGTAGGGGTTTTGAAAATAATATTACACTGTATTATCCTTCAGAACTCACCAAATCTGCTACTTCAAATCCCCTGTTTACACACCCACCAAACACATACCCTCCATTTTCATGCTTTTTATGTTCCTTCATATTTTTTCTCTTTTCCCTTACAAAAATGTGAATAGATGGGTATTTATACTTGATTTTTATAAACAACAACACCTGTCTTATCAGAAATATTGGAGATTTATTTATTTTAAATTCAGAAGCACAGCAGTCAGGAAAATACATTAATATTTCTAACTTTCATTGAGGAAAGCACACGCTATCTGTGCTAAAATAAAAAGGACAATAGGAAAGGGCACAAGACTATCAGCAGCCTAGGAGTATTTTCAGATAATTGCCTAGAAAATATGTGGGTTTTATAAATCATTGATAATGATCAAATGCTTGTCTCTCTTCCTGTTACAGGTTCCCAAGCAGATGAGATCCAGCACTGAGAAAGCCCCAGGAGTTGAAAATACAGAGTCAATTTACTTAATTTCACATAATTCTAACAGAGTTTGTTTCCACTTTTATTGCGGCCCAGTTTGTTCCTCCATTTCGCTTATTAAAGCTTTCATAAGGAGTCAAATTGCCAGCAGTGGCTCTCCCACAGCATTCTCAGCAGAGAGCAGGGCTGATCGCAAGAAAATTTCCAGCCTTGGAACATTGTAGGAGCAGTGTGGACGAATCTGGCAAAAAGGGGTGCCCACAGGGACAAGACAAAAAGTGTGTGTTAGTATTTCTGGGCTACAGGGAGGACAACTGACAGCTGAGGATTAGCTGTAAAATAGAACAGCCCAAAAGGCAGCTGCAGGATGATTTCAGAGGGCATTTGTCCCTCTTCTCCCACCCGAAGAGCATTCAAAGCTGTATGTTTTGTGTTTTCTCAAAGAGGGTCTCTAAGTGACAGCTAACATAAATGAAAATGAAGGCAAATGGCCATGCCATCTACTTTGGCTTGTAATTTAGTGCTCTGAAGTCTTTCCTTCTCCCTCTTTCCCAACTTTCTGAAGGTATCTCTTGCTTTCTGTGTCAGATCTATGAGGAATCTATTGTACGTGTTTGGTCCCCTGAATTCCACTTGGTTTTACATCCAAAGGAAACAAAGTAAACTTCTCCCCGAGAGTCTGTTAGACTCTTTCACACTCAAGTGAGGAGCTATACTTGATTTCCAAAGATCTCTTCTTTCCTGAGAGCAGGCAGACCCTGTCACTTTGAATTGAAATTGGCATGAGAACTTCCATTCGGGTATAAAAGAGGAAAAAAAGGGGTTTTTTGTTGTTATTGTTCACCCAGAAAACTAAGTTGAAAATTAAAACTGAGCCCCAATTGTGAATACTTCTTTTTTTTTTCCTTCTGCCACCCTAATTACTCATATACTGATATGTTTGTGAAAACAAGGCTAGAGGAAATGAAAAATACCTGATATACAAGTATCGTTTCCTATACAACGATTATGATAGTGGTTTAAAAACAACTGACTTCAATGTATTTGTCCTCAAAACAGACCATAAGGTAGCAAAGCCATCGTACACTCATTTAGTAACTTGAGGAAAATTCTCAGACCCAGTTATTGGATGTCGCACTGGGAGCTCACATAAAAACAGGGAATTTATGTTACAATAAGAATTTCAACTCCAACTTTTACAAACTCTGTCATTCTTTTTCATTACCCAAATGGTATGTGAAGCACAGATGAATGTGCCTAAGCAGCACTGGAGTTCAGAAAAGAGCTGTGTTCTTCCAACTCTAATTCTCTTTAAGCCTTAACCACATAACTGCTTGTCATTATGGATCGCAGCCTGTTAGCCAAAACAAGGTACAATGTGTACTCTGCTCTGAGCTATCCCTATTTTCTTTGTATTTTCACTTGCTTTAGCAACATCTGACTGAGGATGAACTGTTCACATTTCTGCCACAGTCAAGCCAAAGCTACACTGACTTTGCTATTCTTTCAGACCTAAGGGACTAAGAGTTCACAGGTACAGAAACAACAGAACAACTGAATTGGAAAGTCAGGTAGAGTTTGATTCCTCTTAGGAAACCAATTTCTTAAAAAAACCCAGATATGTTATTTAAAACTGGGCTACTACAGAATCATCCATTGAAGCATTTACATTTTTGTTACTACTTATGACATTGGAAGTCGTGAGAGCATGTTCCATTCTATGCAAAAGAATATATTTGTATCAACAGCACACCACATTATGGGGCCTACAGGGTATGGATATGAAGAAAGATCTAAACATATCTCCCTATTAATCTCCTAATACATTAGAAGTAGAATACACTATCCTTCCTTCACCCATGTCAGCATAATTAACCCTTTAAAAAGAGATCTGCTAATAAAAGAAGACATTCTTGTGTTGGTATTAAGAGATCTTGTGGTAGGAACCAAGCATCCACATCATAAGGAGGACTTCTGCTTCAGAAGAATTTACAGCCCTGGCTGTGAATGGGGAACAAAACAAATGTTATTTCTGCTTTCCAGATAGGGAATTGAGACACAAGACAATGTGCATTCTGCCAGACTACTTTGTCTTCCAAAATAGGCTAAGGAAGCCAAATCTCCTGCTTTCATCCACAGTGCTAATTGTTTGGCCACATGTAACTGGTAATACTTTCCTGAGTTGCAAGTTCCAGAGGAGATGCAGTTACTGGTACTTGTATTACAGGCAGCCTGAAATCAGCCTCAATTTAGGTTGCACACAAATCCCTTCTGTCCTTGCCACAGGTGATGCCAGAGACCCTTTAGGACCTCAGGTGATTTTGGCCTAATGTTGTGATATGTCCATAAGAGTGAAAGGAAAAGGTGAGTGGGCTAGGCTGTTCTGGGATGTCATAAATGGCAGGTGCCAAGTTTTTTCCCTCCAGAAGTCATATTAGTTATGACCTGGAACTGAGGAAACTCATGTTCCTGAAGCAAGGGTGCATGTTATCAGAACAGGAATACTTCTTGTGTGCTTATGACACAGTAATGTCAGTATGTCTGCTTGCCAGCTGTTTACAGCATGTTCAACCCTGTTCACCCTGTTCCCTCACTCGTCTCCAATCCCTGCATAGTGCACAAGAGAAAACACATACCAAGGCACCAATCTAGCCTGGACTGTCCCCCAGAAAGCACCAGAACTCAGTGTAAGAGACCTGATGATGTAAATTTAACTGCTGGGTAGGTTTGGACCTGAGGCTAATGCTTGACTGACAGTGCATACATATACAAGCAAGAGCAGATGAAATCTTCAAGACCACATGGAAAGTGTGTGGCAGAACTAAGCTTTTCTGTTAAAGATCTTTTCATCTTTTTAACATAAATCCCATGTTGTGACTGAACTTGCTGGCTTTCTACAGCTGCACCATCTTGGCTTTCTTCTTTTATGCCATTATTCAGAGCAGAATTTGATTTAAAATGCCTATAGAAGCTAAGGCTACATCCACAGATATGTGAGAAGTAAATAGCTTTGTAGATTTGGGTCTCTGTTCTCAAAGCCTATTGTCTCCATTGTGTTTTCTTTCCACACACTATGCATCTCTATGACAAATGGTTATGGCTGTATTTGATTTGAACATTGACTGACGAGTACAAGCTGGGCAGGGGGGGAACAGAAGGGTATAGGGAGCAAATATTCAATTTAAAAAAACTTGTGTCATAAAATACATCATAGTTTTCAAGCAAAAAGGACATCTTCATTTTTTAAATGGGCTTTTTAAAATGATAGGCAATAATGGGAGAATAAGTCCATTATTCATTTATAAGGGAATTAGCATAACAAAGCTGCTTAATGTGAGAGTTCAGAAAGCTCTGATTAATAAATTAATCCTTACATTTTACAATAGGTCTCATTTTTTGTGGATAATTTCTATAAGAAACTGTTTTAATAATCTCAATGTTTTTCTTCAGAAAATTTAACTCTTTATAAGCTACCTAGAGCAGAGACCAAGATGAATTTCAGATTGTGTAGATGGGTGCAAATCAATGTACCTTCTGAGCACTGATAGCATTGCACAGGGGAAAAGCTGGAGGCAAGAGCAGAGGGAGCTCCACTGGTGGTCATGCAGCACATAAGGGTACATCACACTGGTGCTAATAGCTAAGCAGCACAATTTAAATTAATCTGAACATTAATTAATATAAGGGGGGGGGGAGAATTATGACCCTTCAGTTTTGAGGAGTAGCCTAAATAGACAAAGATTTTTTTTTAAAATCTCTTTAAATCCCTTTCATAATTGTTCTTTCTATAAGTTGTTTTTTAGTGTGGACAGTCTCTTAAACTTGCCTGCTCTTTCTTAGATAGACTCTACAGTACAATTAAGTCTTTCCTTTTCTAAAAAAGATCTGTTCCAGATGAAACACTTTCCATATCAAGTCATTGCTCTGCTGTCTTGTGAAGAAAAGTAAGGCATTATTCTCAATCTCCTTTTCTTAAAAAAACCCCTTTTACTCTGTGAATCAGGCCTTTTTAACTGAATAGCCCATAAAAGTGTTTTATTCAGGTTTATTTATTAGTAGCATTGTTCCTAAGTAGATGTAAGTAATGCCATTTGATACATGGCATCATTCCATGTCTATTTCTGTATTAACAATTGTATATGGTAGCCTTTCTCTTTTTACAAGAAGACACTAATGAAACCAGCACTTTCTGATTCCATTCCTCTTTCCCCCCATAATTCACCTCCGATGCTGTTATTTCCCTCCATGCAGGTCTAATGGGAATGGACAAATCTTTCTGATTACTTTTGGAGGGTCGGAAAGGATGCTTATAATAGGAATCTTGTGATAAAATGTTAGTCACAATGAAGCAGAGAATGGTGAGCTCTGGACAGACACACCACGCACCGTGCAGCGCTTGATGTGACTTACTCCAGTTTGCTTTCAAAAGCCTTGGGGAGAGGGCTAACGATGTAGTAACATAACAACAAAGGCAGAAAAGGAAAAATAATGATGACGTTGGTAGTTTCACCTTTTACTGAGATTATCGAAACACTCATAGTGTGGTTCGAATGGGCAATGGGAAAAAAGGGCCTGGTAGGCACCTACTGACATCCTCAGTTTAGGACTCCAGTCTCTGCATGATGACAGAAAGTCTCAGCCATTGGGTTTGTGTCCTTCCTATTGGGTAATACAACTGGAGTTTCCTTCTCTGGTCTACTGCCTACACGTCAACAGCAGAAGAAGTGAAAACCTTTCTTTTGGTTATCAGAACAATGTGGTCTCATTTCTTGTGTTACTGACCTTTGCTCCTTCACCAGTGGTCTCTTCCGGTATGTTCAACTTCTCTGTTCTCATCACACCCTTATTCTGTAAATCTAAAAGACAATGCACTGCTTTGTTAAATGGAATAGGACAACAGGGGAAAAAAATTGTTGTACACAAAAATAACAGTATGCATACAGACTGCATAGCAGTTCTTCACAAATTACTGTTACTTCAAATGCAAGCCAGAAGCAGCAGATCTTTAAAAGGAAAGCATTTGACAGATTACATTCCCTAATAAGTCTCATATTGCAAAACAGGGGGGAAGGCACTTTTAGAAAACTGTTCCTAATTTATGTTTTATTACAAATTAATCATGCGAACAGGAAAACAGAAACTCCATTACTTATTTGCATTAGAATTCTTCCACCAAAGAGCCTTCAGTTTGAATTTTATTTGTGATTTCTACCACTCTTGTTTTGGTTTAATTTGTGATTTATATCTTTATTATTTTGGTTTAATTTATGGTTTCTTGTTGCCTAGAGTGGTTTAGAAAGAGCTGTAAAAACTTGGTGAAATCTATTTGGCAAAGCAAGACTGTCTTTACAAAAAAATTAATAAAGTTTGCCAAGCTCATGAGCCTAAGGGCTGTATCATTTAAATCTTTCTTTTATGCCCAATGAAAAAAAGAAAAGCCCTTAGAAATTACTTCTTTGGCACTCAGTACAAGCCTCCATTTAGTTGTTCTTCCCTTTGGCATTGCTGTTGCTCACAAGGAATTAAAAAAAATCCACTTTCACAAGTTTCTTTAAGGTCTTATATTCTTCCTCACTTTGTTCCTGCTGTCCTAGACCTTCTCTTCAGCTGTTCTCCACCAGAAGCCACCTTTCTCTTCCAGCCGAGCCCTAGCCACAAAGCAGATATTTGGTGGTGGTTGTTGCCTTATCAGCATAGAAACTCTGTTGTTTGTCATGCTTGCAAGGATAATAACTTTTACTGTGTGTAGATGTTTGCTCTATACACAACTGTGTATCTATGTCTCTGTATGACTGTGTGTTTTCCAGCCTTCACTGTGAACCTACAGGCAAAACCAGCAGAAAACCATGAGATTTAAGGACATCAGTTTGCTGGAGTTCACTAGCCAACTGCTAATTGTGGATTTATTCAAAAGAGAAAATTCATTATATTAGTATTTATACTTTTTCTTCACTATTCAAAATTGTAGCATAGCAGCACTTCTGTCTCAGTAATGATTTAAGACCTACCTATAATCTCTGTATGTTGTTTGCTCCTTAGACCCAGAAGACATGTTCTCATCTGTTGACTAAGTGTTTAACATGAAGTGTTTCATCAAAGACTAGACTAGCCAGGGTTCAGAGTCATAAAACAAAAGGTAGAGACTGATAGAATGACATTGATTCTCTGTCCTTTCCACAGATAGGTGACAAATTAAAAACAATAAAGTATAAGTTGAGGCACATGATGTTTCATTTCTGGTTAGCTAGGGAGAGTAATACATGAGCCACAGGCAGGTCCATTAATTTCATCTGGCCAGATATGAAACTCCATGTATAACAGCACCTCATCTAGTTTTTGTTTTCTTTTGCTTTGCTTTGTGGCCTTCCTGTAAAATTCATCATTACAATAAAAATAAGAAAATGAAAAAGGAAATTTTAGTGGTGTTGAAAATTATGTCCATAAAGCATGTAAACATTTTGCACACTACACAGTAAAAAAACAATTTTATGCCAACCTATTAATAATTTCTTCTGGAGTCCCGTTTTCTTTTGAATATCATGTTTGTAGTCACACTTGTTTCTAAGCATGAGGACAATACAGAAAAGGGGGCACAAACGTAACCAAGTGCAACTTTTGTAATTCCTACTTTCCAGGTTAGCCAGGGTCCTGTTCAGCCATTGATGTCAGCTAAAGGTGCCTCAGGGCAGCTTTGCCTGCAGTTCCTTCTTATGGCATGGAGCATCATTGTCACACTCTTTGCAAAGCAGGGAAGCAAAGAAGACACACACAATTCAAAGACCACTGGCCATAACAATGTCCAACAACCCTTAGCTTCAGGCTCAAAGTCCCCCAGCCCAGCACCACAGAAGGTCCTGGAAGCAGAGTAGTAACTCTATAATCGAGTCATGTCTGTATCCTTCTGGTGAATTAGGACATCAGAGAAAAGGTTTGTGCAGGGTTTAATTGGAGAATTCAGGTCTGCTCTTTGCTCAGTCAGCCATTTAGTTTATAGCAGTGGATGAATAGTAGATATGTGATGCATGACTGTTTTTCTTCTCTTCTTGAGATGTGAACATACCTGTGGGAGGAGAGAGGGCTATCAGTTAGCTGGGTAAGGTGTCAGTCAGCCAGCCTGCCAGGAGTAAAAGAGAAGAAACGCCAGATATGGATTCACAAATGCAAAAAAAAAAGTGTCTTTCAGCTTCATGACTTAAAGCTTTAGAAAAGACAACCTGTGGTAAGTGTATACTGATGCAGACATTCACTGTCTGTAGCATAGCATGCGGCAACTAGGAGAAAGGGTGTTGTCCTAGTCTTCTGTCAGACTGCATACAACTTAGCCTGAGGCCTTAAAACTTATGGACAGCTGATATCATTTAAGAGCTAACTTGGAAGTTAAACTTCTGAACTTGTCCAACTTCTGTTAAGAATCAATCTAATACAAAGCCCAAGGCTGTGAGAAAAAGCAAGTGCCCTATTTCTATTTCTTTCTCACCATCAAGAAGAGTTTAGCCTTACAATCTTATTTAAAGTGTTGCCTATGACTACCCATGTGCTTAACAAGATCATCACACTGTAGATTCCAAATCAAATAGCATCCAACAAATTTATTGCAGTGCCTGTCTCTCATGACTAATAGTGTGTCCTGTTAAAATTCAAGACATGATGAGGCAAATCAAGAGCACTAACGGAAACAAGAAGAAAACAAGGAATGAGGAATATTCTGTAAAAGCAATATATTCAAATGCAATACCCAAAGCAATCCTTACAAAATATGCACCGTAGCTTCATAACCAGTAAATGAAGAAAATAAAGGCAGCAGAATCCAGTTTTGTAAAAACCTAATTAGGACGAGCAGTATGATTGTTTGGCTGACCCCTGGGATTTTTGAGTGCTTCCTGCATTTATAAAAAGGCCCGCAATGAATATGAAATAGTGGAGAAGAAGGAATGTTTTCTTAGGAGAATGATTTTCATGTTTTTTTTAATTCTGAAAACTCCTTAAGCTGTTCAGTGCTAGAACCTAGTAAGACATGTCAGAAAGAGGTTTACTGTATATTTGGTATCTCTGTATGTCCTTGATAGAGGATTTGCTGCTGACAATGCTAAGAAAATGGGTAATGTATTCAGTAGACCCTGGGTATTAACCAGGATTATTACTTTTTTATGTTCCAGTCTTCTGTATTAATAGACCTTACTCATAATTCTTACTTTTTTAAGTGAATCCTTTTGTAAATTTCACATCCAGTAAACTTTCAACATGGAAAAGTTCTTCCAGCAGAAAAACTGGTTACCTTTCCTCATAGTAGAAAAAGTAACAACTTCATGGGAATGGTGCCAGGTTATCCTGGGTGACAGGAAGGGTTAGGCATTTGCTACAATAAGTCTAAACATGTTCTGTAGTTATATTTTTCATGCATATGTTGTGTGGTACTTTGATAGCTTCTAAAGAGTTTAAAATACAGAATACAAGCTATGAGTTTGAGATCTACCACAGAGTATCTTTAAGGCATTTCTGGTATTATTTCCTCAGAACATGTGGAAGGTGCAGGATGTACATGAGCTGGGCAGAGTCACAAAAATCTCAAAAGTGACATCCTTAGGCACGTAGCTCCAGAAACACTGGACACATAGGAGTAAGTGAAGAACAGCCAGTTTACAGCATGTAAGGATTTCAAGAGCTACTATGTGTAAATAGCAACACTATAATTAGATGACTTGAAAATATACTTAAAAAAAAGGGTTTAGGTGTTTACAAAAATCTCTGGAGAAATTACTCCACTGGGGATGCCTAATTGAAATTGCAGGGAGCTCAAAATGGTAACTCCCTTTCCATTCATCTCAGGAAAGCCAGTGATAGACGCTTATGTCAGTGTCAGTATTGCTAACTTCAAGCTTTCAAAATTCATGAGTCAGCCCAAAAGAAGTTCTATCATTGACCTAAAAATCATTAGGTTAAATAAAGGTGAGTGGCTCATCCATCCTTTTCCATCTCCCCCTCTGTAAACTGTCTTGTTTGTCTTCAGGAAAAATTTTCCTAACTCTGGAGACCAGAAAGCTGTGCATTCTTGAAATGAAAACTATGAAGTGTCTGGGCACCCCATTAAGCTTCAGCCACAGGAATCAGGATAAACCACTGTATGCTGTAGTCTTTGTGATTAAAATAGTTGCTATTTTAATTTTGATAGGAGAAGAGAATGAAAAGGTCTCATGACTGTGAATATTCAGTTTGGTACTATGAATAAAGGTGGTTTGACAGATACCAACACTCATTTTCCCCCTTTCAAAAAGAGTGTCAGAATAGTACCTGAAATGTAGGAAGTCCTTCTAAAGTCAAAGAGAGGGGCCATATGCTGCACTTATACTGACATTATGAACATCTGCAGTTACTCTCATTTTTCAGTTTTGATGGAGAAAGAGGGAATTATGGTGGACTTTGTGAACACTCCTCCACCTCTTTAGTTAATATGTTAATATCATTTCGGCATTTCTCTTATCCACTTTTTCATTAGCATATGCAAGAAAAGTTAGTGAATTCAGTTCAGCCTAAACATCACAGAACTTGTGACTGCAATAGTTAGTCAGATGATCCAAGACCTAAAAGCCCAAAGAGTCAACTCTCTTAGCTAATAAAAAGATTTCTAAAGGTCTGGAATGGGACACATTGGAGAAACATTTCAGTAAAGTTGTCCTATCATTAGTAGTTAAAGAAATATTTCTATCTTTTATTCTGATGATTTTATAAAATAAAAATGAAATCTCAGAGGGAGTATCTAGGGTTGTTATTCTTGCTGCTTTTAGTTACTTGCCTGTGGGCAGTAGTACATCCCTTCATCATGTGGAGTTAGTGGTTAGAGGTTTCCTTCATCATAGACCTGCTGATGAATGGGACAGTTAATTTAGTGCCAGCAGACACAGATAAGGCTAAAGTACTCAGTGCCCACTCTGCCTTGGGTTTTGCCAACAAAGTTTCCCAGGCCTTTGCTCCTGGGAAAAGAGTAGAAGAGCTTCCAGCAGTGGAAGAGAATGGAGCCACATGTCCCTTGAGAAATCCTGTGGGACACTCTGAAGGTGCTGAGAGGTCTAGTTAATGACACTACAAGGCTGCTCTCAATAATTATTGAAAGACCGTGGAGATCACGGAATCTCCCTTGACAAAAGAAAGGCAGATGTTCTACCCATATTCACAGAAGCCTGAGAAAATAACCAAAGGAACTTCTGGCCAGTCAACCTCACCTCAGGCCCTGGAGAAATTATCTAGCAAGTCCTCTTGGAAGCCACTTCTGGGCTCATCAAATAGAGGAAGGGGATTGGGAATTGCTAGCATGGATTGATCGGGATAAACCATGACTGACAAACCTGATGACTGTCTTCTATGATGAAATGACTAGATCTGCAAATTAAGGGAAGGCGGTGGATATTGGCTACTTTCATTTTAGCACAGCTTTAGATACAGTATCTAAGTCAGGACATTATGGTCTACATGAGTGAACTACCAGACAGCTGGATTACCAGGCTCAACAGAGAGCAGTTTATGGTTGGTACTGTACCTGCAGGCTGGTTACAAGTGGAGTATCTGAGGGGTCTATACTGGGACCTCTCCTGTTCAATATCTTTATCAATGTCTTGAAGGAAGAGATGGAGTGCACTCTCACCAAGCTTTCAGATGACACAAAACTGAGGGGTGCAGTCAACGTGGTCCAGGGCAGAGTTGTCTTTCACAGGGATCTAGACAGGCTGGAGGAATGGGCCAATAAGGAACTCAGGAAGGACAGATGCAAGATCCTGTACCTTGGACAGACTAACCCCCTGCAACATCATGGGCTGGCAACCAACCAGCTGGGGAGCAGATCTGCTGAACAGGATCTGCAGGTACTGGTGGACAGTGGGCTAAACAGGAGCCAGCAGTGTGCTCTGACAGCAAGGCAGGCTAGCGGCATCCTGGGCTGTGCTAAGCAGAATATAACAAGGGTATCACTGAAAGTGTTTATTTACTTGGCACTTGTTAGACCATACCAGGAATTCTTTATCCAGGTTTGAGAACCCCAGTACAAGAAAGACATTGATAAAGTGGAGCAAAAAAACAGGTTGCCCAATGAGGCTGTGGAATCTCCACCTTTGGAGGCTTATGAGGACTGGACTGGAGAAAATGCTAAGCAACCTGTTGTGATCTCACAGCTGACCCTGCTTTGAACAGAAGATCAGAATATCTGACTCTTTGAGGTCCCTCCCAACCAGAATGGTTGCTATTACATTTATTTTCTAACCAACATTAAACACATTTTTTGCAAGCAATTACCTAGGTCAATGGCAACCTATACCAGTGATATGTATAAGAACTGGTGTGTGTTGAAGTTCTTTACCCAAACTGTCAGATAGCGATAAAAATTTTATGGGAAAAAGCAAAATTTAAATTGCTTCTTTTCCCTTCCTCTGGGTCCACAAAATTGTCACCTCCAGAAAGTTTCCTGTCCAAAATGTGCATTGACTTCTTTCTTTTTGAGGAATTCTTCTCATCATTAAAACATGTTTCTTTTGCTCTACATTCCTTTTCAGCTCATCTTTACCACAAATGGACATTTTCTGTTTTCTTTTTTTTTTTTTTTTAATGCAGATTTCATGTTTTTTTTCAGTCAAGTAGTAATCAAAAAATTGGGTGCTGGGGTCTTTTGGCCTTAGGAACAATCCTAAGTAGTGTATAAACTACTCACCTATTATTTAAAAGTAATATTAGACCATTCTAGTATGTCACATTACTATATTAAGTAGTATAGTAAATATTAATAAAGAAATTGCAATTAGTTGTTGTATTTTATATATTAATTATCATATGCATATATGCACATTATATTACTATACCTACTACTACTCCCCATAGTAGCTGATATTGACTCAAAACTAGTTGTTTGCTTGTTTGTCTGAAAAAGCAACAAGTGGCAAAACTACAGACTGAATACATCAAAGATAATTTAAATGTAGTGAACTGTTGAAATCATGATCCTTCAGAATTCAAACAATTCATGCCAAAAAGACAGGTTTTTGATATTTCAGGTCAAAAATGGTTTTGTAGTACCATTCAAATGTAACTATTTTGTCCAAAATTAAAATAAAAGCTTTACCTGTCTCATACCAATTTATTTTAACCAGCTTTATGAACAACTTTTAACATATTTTGGAGATAGTCAACAAGAAACTCCTTAGTATTTTTGATTTCCTAGTGAACTAAAAAAGCAATTATTTACACATATTTGCTGAAGTAATTATGCTGAGAAACATTTGTTTCAGGCTGTAACTTGTTTTATGTCTTCGTTGTTCTAAGAGATTGCAATGTGGTATTTTTCTGTATTGCAGGGAAGTTTATGATACTGAAAACTGTGTAAATTAGAAGTGGGAGCCAAAGTGTCACCAAAATCCTTTTTCTTCCTTCTTTCTCTTCTGTTACTGTAATAGGTTTTTGTGTGTGTGCATGTTGAAACACAAATGTTTTCTTATTTCTTCCTCTGTCCTTTGTTAGCTTGTTATCTGAGGTATGAGGATACCATTACTTTGAAAAATCAATTGCAGATGGATTACATTGAGCTCAAAGTATACCTTCAGTTCCTAGTTCTATTAACAAAACCAGGAATTTTCCAGACTCTAGACTAATGTTTCTACAGGACAGGATGAATCCTGTCTGTTGCTGTTAAACAAAAAATAATGCTGAAAGTAATTCAGACTCAAGGAACAGGGTATATAAACAATCATCTAAGCAGTGAATGTACAAGGTAGGATTGAGACTCTGAGGGATGGGAGGAGAAGCAGGGATAAAATCTAATATTCTCTTTTTCTAGAAAAATAAAATAGCAGAAAAGGAAGTGTACCAAGGTGGACAAAGGAATGGAGTTTAACACCAAGTTCATGCAAAATGTCCGGAAAATTTCAGTCAGGGTAATTTTCAGGCAATGTGTCTCTCTCCCAAAGCAACTGTTTTTTGCAGTAATTTGAACACAAAGAAATCATCAGTGGGACAATTTTTTACCCTCCTACAGCAAGTCTACAGTGAGGCCTTTGCACAAACTGCCCTGAAAATATCAGTCAAGAGAGGAAAAGGATGATTGCTTAAAAGCAATAGTGTTGATGTGCCATCTGGAAAAGGAAATTTTTAAAAAGGAAGAAAAGAGCCATGGAAGCAGTAAAAGTCTAGTTGCACAATAGAATAAATACAAACCCAGTGCTACCAGAAAGTATGTTCACTTTTATCTTCCATAAGGCTGATTCCTACTCCCAGAAACAGTTTCTTTGATGCCTAAGACTCCTTACCTGAATCGAGGGCAAGGGAGTTTGTTCACAAGCGGAAACTAGAGGAACAACATCTACAGCAACATCAGCAAGAAACTTAACTGCACATTCAAAGAACAAGTTAAATCCTTAACTGTGAAATTCATGAAGTGGCAACTTTGAGATGCAGATCAATCAAAGGCAGAATTGATACAAGTGCAGGTATAGATCCCTCCATCTATTCGTTCTCTGGACAGCATGTGTATATTGCATTTTGCTGCAATTGTTTCTAAACCCAAGACCCTTATGATCCATTGGCAGAAGCTACACTGTGTCAGCTGAAATGGAGTCTTTCTCTGCTGGTAGAATCTGCATCACGTTTCTCTTAGAAGAAATCTCTCCTTGCGTATCTGACAGGTTATTCTGCAACCATGGTCTTAAAAAAAAATCGGGTTCCTTTTCTGAGGTAGACGTGCTCTATTTTCTGGAATATCTAAGAGCATTATTAGAATGCTATTGAGTTCTTTCATATTAGCAGCAACACAAAATACCTTTGTGTAAATTGATCATTCACCAGTTTCTTCTGACTTGACTGGAAGGCCAAGTGTGCTTCTTATCACAGGTAGTATTGCTGAAGGAACAATTAAGAATAATCCAGACCACCTTTCTAAAACTGAATACAGCAAACACATTGAGATTATATGTTTAACCCTGTAACTCAGAACAGCAGGCAGGCAGGCGAGAGACTAAATAAGATTAATAGACCGCAGCTTCGGTTAAACTATTGCAGTGTTGGTGGGAGGTGGAGAGGGAGGGGAAGCTGTACTGTAGCAGTCAAACACACTTCCAGTGCTCTGTGTTAGGTATAGAGATGTTTCAGATGACAAGGTGGAGGGAGGCGCTCTGTATCAGTGACCTCTTTTAGGGACACGTGGTTTGTGACGGAACTGTTAATGAAAAAATGAACACAAACATGCAAATAAGTACTATCATATTTCTCCCATCTGATTTCTTCTGTTGCATTACTTTGGAGTCATCACCAGCTTCTGTATCTTCATACAGCAAAATCTGAAGCACTGTCAACTTGGCTTGATGTTGCACCACAGGTAGCTGTAAGGAGTATATTTTTTGACTCGTGATTCAGTCTTACCTTGCTCCCATAGTGCCAAGAAAATATTCTATAAAAATTTAATAAGTTATAATGGGTAAGTAAAACTTCTGAGGCATGATTATAGGATATTTTTTGTAACACTGTGATTTTCTTTCCTTCAGGCCTAGTACATTAAAAAAATGGCTATTCATTTGAAAGTGTCAGAGATAACTAACAGGAGATGCTTATTTAAGCATCTTCTCATTTTGCACATGCACAAAGTAATGATGTTTGGTATTTAGTATTTATGAGTCTAGGGAACTCTTACTGTGTTAATGTAGTTGTAGTTCTTATAAATTTGTATCTTTAGCACTTAGAACATTTGTATGTTTTGGTGAAGATAGTGGTAATGTAATGTGGAAGGCAGTGCAGTCCCATTGCTGGATCCTTGAATGAGTGCTGTGATTCTTGGGAGGCCTTCAGCAAACTAGTCCCTCTTCCTCTCCAGGCTGTAGTTGGCGGTCTCTACTTTTACAGTGGTCCCTGTAAAAAAGGTGCCACACATTAGCTCTGTATTTCTTACTGTCCTGAGAATACCCTTAGTGGTCTTATCCATGTCTTTAGAGTAGCTGGCCAAAAGCAATACTTCCCTTTTATCATACCCTGTCCCTCTTTTATATTAGACACAGCACATGATGGGATAGGATAATTGGGAATTGGGATGTAACTGCTGCCCAAAGGTTCATGTTTGCAACTTCTAGTTTTACTTCAGATCCAGGCATTTTCTTGGTGATTTACATATAGATATCCATTTCCACTTCATAAGGACTCTCAAAAGCTATAAATGTTCTGCCTGCTACTTGGCTGTCCCATAAAGAAATACATAAGGAAACCTTTTTCTCACTGAAATACATGAAGGTTGTTCCCTTTCTTTTCTTCAAGTGGCACATATCACCCTGAAAGAGGAATGAGATGAGGTGAGAATCTAAGTTTGCTTTTTATTTCACGTAAAGTCAATTCCATGAGTATTGCTCTTGCACTCTCCCAAAAGTGTCCCTGGGGGTTCAGATTCCCCTTTACAGGAGGCTAAATGTTGCCATGGAACTTTGACATTGCTGATAAATGATGCTACATAAGGGCAAAGCATTGATTTATTGCCTGCAGTGTTAGATTGAAATTTGCAAGAATGGACTATCTATGGACTTTTATGGACTGTTATTTGTAGCCATAGTTTTCTGATGGCTGTTACTGCTAAAAGAGAAAAGCTGATGACGTGAAGGGAAAAGGAAAAGATAATATAACCTGGAAATTCTTAAGTACTGAGGTGCTGGAACGTGGTGAGACATCGTCAGTCACTTGACCTTCAAGTGAGCAATGGAGGTGTTTATCGTATAAAATAAAAGCTCTTTGGGAGAGTTCCAGCAGGGAGATGAGTGGGTCAATTTACTGCTTGGCTCCTGTCTGTCTCTGCTGCATTTCTGCATTCTCCACAGCTCCTNTAATTCAATGCTACCACATTAGATCTGAATTCTGCCTTGGCGATAGACATTTTATAATCACCCAATCAAAACTGAGACAAAACCCCACAATGTTCACACAGTTATTTCCACTGAGCCAAAACGTGGTATTTCCATCATTTATCTTCAAGGTTGTGAGACTCATTAAGAAAGTTTTATATTTTTCCACTTTTCCCTCTCTTTACTTTTTGTTCTGCATCAATGTATGAAGAGAGTTAAAATGACAGGTTTTTTTAAAAAACAGGTTGTTTATAAGCACCAATTTGAATCTCATCTAATTAATAGAAATATTTTAGAAAAAAAATTGGTTTTCAGTTTTAAAATATGAAAATTGAACAAAACATATTGCAATTGTTTATGAAACCGTACTACTTACAATCAATGTTGTATAATCCAAATTTTGTGGTTTACGCAGCTCACATCAAGTATTTGCAAGATACTCATTGTGATTTATTTGAAAATTCTGACTTAAATCCTGAAAACATCTAAAATAGTTTTGAAAATTAATACATTCAGGAATTTTACCAGCCATGAACAATTCACAAACAGAAATACAGATGAGATCCATCAACTCAATTATTATCATTCATACATTAAAATAACAGTCATGATAAGATGTGTTTTGATAAATGATTTCAAGCGTGTTCATTTTTTGGAAGTGGATTCTTTCAATTTTAACTTTTTTTTCTTTACAATTGTCTTCAGTAATGAGATTTTTTTTGAAGGAGCTAAAAGCAATTCTCAGCTTTTAAGAGGAATAAAAGGAAAAGATTTTTTGAGAAAACATTTTCCAAGAGTGGAACATAAAAAGATAGACAAGATAAGGATCCTGAACTAACTTCCATTATTTTAAAACTCAGTAAATATAACTTACTTTAAAACAAATAGAAATTCAGAACTAAACATTAGTAACGCCTTTCCTCAAAAATCAATTCCTCAAGTGACCACTAACCTGTGTCAGTGCACATTCTGAGTTTATAAACACTTTTTCCCAGAGGTGGTCTCTGGTATGATGTGTACTGAGCTGGTTTACAATGTCAGAAGATGCACCTTGTAGTCATATCTGTCCAGAAAGAGGTATCCTTGTCATCTGGGATGCTGGGAAGTGTCCTTGACTCCCCTAAAACATAGATTCCCCAGCAAACTACTTACTGGATAAGGATTTCTCAAACTAGTTATGATATCTATGCGCATGCGGGAGTAAGAATTTTGCTGGAGAAAGAGCAGAATAAAGATAAAGGAAGCTGAAGCATGTCATGAAAAAAAATATTTTCTCTACTGATTACTTTTTCTTGATGTAGTATCACAATAGGTCTTAGCCAATTCTGCAAAAATATTAGATATTCCTGGTTTCTGACTGAGATTACATAATCCTGGTTTCACCATATACTTTCAAAAAAGCTAAATAAACCTAGGCAAAAAACTGCATTTCAGTTGCAGCTCTCCACTAATCGGTATCTCTTCTTCCCTGCTCAGCAGTATACAGCTTGTCTAGCCTGAAAGGTCTAGCCTAAAAGCTCTATAGTGTATTTTATACACATGCCAAGATACTGAGCAAGATTAACAGGTATGGCCTGGTTACCTTACAACACAAAGGAAGCACAATACTTGCCTACTCAGAAGTTTTGCCAATGCCTTTCTAAATACCTTGCATTATCAAATCATAGTAGATGCAAACCCAGTTCCAAAGGAGGAGCTGAATAGCTGCTACCACCTCATGGGCAATGAAGAGTACAGGCAGAGTGCTTGCATTTCTGCCTGCAAAACTAGGTGGAGATAAAGGCTTCGCTGTTCTACAGAGCATTCACATTGATTCTGTCAGTCAGAAGGTGCTGTATCTATTCTTTAGCATCTCTGATGGGCAACATGTACCAGCCTGCTCTGTTGCAGGACCACAAGGAATCTGATGCCTGCTGGGGAATGCCAGTGCCTGTGTTGCTTAATGGAAACATACATATGCAGTGGCCATATGCCAGGGGCTCCGGGGTGCCAGCCTGGACCAGTTGGTGTTATGGCTCTGACTGGACTGCCAGATTCCCAGAAATCACAGAGAAAAGCAGTGAACTGGTAGCAATAATGCAGGCAGAGCGAAGCCCCAGGACTCTAAGTAGAAGCCATGTTTATATCTAGTTTATAATTTGTCTTGCTTATTTCCATATGATATCAAAGGCAAGAAGGCGGTATCAAGATAGTTTTAATACATAATTAAAGAAATAGCCTAAGTATACCAGAACCCAATACACTGTCAAGAAAATTGCCTTACTACTCATTATTTTTGCATCCTTTGTTTTGTTATCTTCTTCCGTGCAGTGCTGGAACATTTATTTCCACTGAGAAATGCAATTTTACTATAATCAAAATAATGTACTTGTCCATTTTGGTGCTCAATTGAATTGGAAAGACAGTCTAAAACTATTATTTCCTTGATTCATTTGAATAAAGTCAAAAGACATTATTTTAGTGAAGTGGAAATATTCTTTCTGATTTGGGGTTTAATTTGAATATTGTAGAAAAAAATCTGGATTATGTAGGTATGCTGGATTAAATGTTAAGTACATTACCATTTTTTGCATTAGGAAGTAAAGAGTTGCTTGAAAGACTTGACAGGACCATTCTATTGTTTAAGGCACTCAAAATCAGAACATTTCACAAAGTCACGTTGATGCCACCAAGAACTTCTTACAGAAAAAATTCTGATGATGTTGTAATGTTTCATTTTTACGTTTTTGCATTGAGGCATTTTACATTCTTCCTTTAGAAATCATGCTTGTGATTATTTGTATTCTTAATAATACAGTACTGTTTCTTAAACATCCAAAATGAGTGAACATTTTGGTAGTTACTAGTTTTTTCAGGTTCTATTCAGAATAAAAAAGACACTCATATTTACATCATTTTTAATATATTTTTACTCTGTTCCATTCCATTTTCTGCCTCACTGAATACAAATAACTGATATTATTAAAAAAATAATAATTCATCATTGATAAATTAAATATTTCAATTAAAATAAACATCCCATTTCAGTTTTTAGAAAGTCTTTCTTTTTGCAAGAAGGTTTTTGTGTTGGGTTTTTTTTCTGCAATCATAACTTTTTCTTTACTTTCAATGTCCAGATTCTCTGTGAAAAGGGGATTCCATTTTCTGACCAGCATAGTAACTGCTGGTAGAATACAGACAAGTGCTTTGCAGGTACATAAAAATAGCAATTTTTCAGTTGTTACCATTTTATTGTTTTGTCCCAAATTACATGTTGCCATGTCAACATCCTGTCAGGTCCAATGGCAACAACTGGTTGCAGCGTAACACGCAACACATGAGGACAAGGTGTAGAAGAAGCGATTAAAATCTGCGCTTTTCTATTCTAAGGCAACTACCCACTCACTGTTATTTCTGGTAACAAATGTCAGAAGTGCTTACCGCCCAGCCGGCTCACAGATTGGTGGGTGCTCCTTATACTCTGTGACTGAAACTAATTTGGGTTCATTGTATGTTTTCAGAGTCCTCCTTTCATCCTGAAGGGACAATACAAAAGCCCCACACTCAGTAGCTGCCTCCTGCTCCCGGAGTGTGGGTTGTGCGAGCCTCGTTGTGCAGGGGACCTGCCTTTGCCCCCTCCTGTGAGGAAGTCTGCTGGAGCTGCACAAAGCACCTTGTGAGTGATTCGGAAGGAATCTTTCCGGAGTAACTTCAAACATTATTTGCCTTCCTTCATATTGTATAGAAAGCTCATGTTTCCTCAGATACCCTTCCTACCACTGAAAACTAAAGCAAACTTGCTTTGTGACTTAATACAACTTAACCTCTTAAACCTCTGTTAAAGTCACAAATTTCCTGCATTCTGTGACCTGGCCTGCATTATTTTCCATGGTTTGTCTTACCTTCAGGGTACATTTAAATAATTGCGTAGTCAATCAGAGCAACCTATTCTAATCTTGTTTTTCTATTATTTTGGCCTGTATAATTCATTCAAAGGAAAACAGCTCCCTCATCTCTAGTTTCTAGGAAACCTTTTCTGGTAATTCATATTGACAGCAGTGAGTTGTGACATTTATCGGTGAGGTGAAGCTGACCAGCTGCAGGGCTCCTGACTGATTTACTCAGCCAACAAGCTGCTCATGATTCCAGCCAAGTATTGACTTTTCTTTTCCCTCCTTCCCCTCTAGTTGGAGAGAAAATACAGAGACATTCTTTATTGCTACATTTTTATTTTTACCCATCATACTGAAAGTTAAAAAATGGACCATAGACAATATCTTCCCTTTAAAATTTACTTTCTTAATAAAAAAGAATCTCAAATATGTTTCAAGGAAAGAAAATCAGCATTGAGTTTAAACTAGTTGAAATATAAAATAAATGAACAGATTTTATCTAATGTTATTGGAATCATTTACTTCAATAGCAATGAGCTTCAGTCTTGTAAACAACCTGTCTGCAATCAAATGACCTTTGTGATGAAAGAACTCCAACAATACAAACTTAGCTCATTTTAATTCTTTAAGACCAGAAGCACAAACTTTGCTTCAAGTATTCTTGGGCTTTGTGCATTTTAAAGCCAAGATACCAACTGAAGTCAGGGATAGAGAACTTTCAGTATTTCTCTAGTTTTTCCCCACTCCAAAGTGAAAAATATCTTTTAGGTCAGGGACTGGAATTAATACCCTTTCATTTTTAGTAGCAATAAATAATCCTGAATCCACTTAAATAGTAGTTGTCCCAACCCCGTTTTCATGAGGGAAAATGGAAATCAGTATTTCTCTAAGGCAATTTTAATTGATGTTTCTTTCTTTATATCTGCAACCTTAAGCATATGTAAAGAACAATAAAATATTTTATCATGAGTATCAAACTGGAAATTTTCATGTAGTTCTTGACAAAGGTGTGTGAAATCAATGTGTTTTTGTCTGGTAAGGTTAATAACCCGTTTTCCTGAGGTGTCATATCTAAGAATCTCAAAATTTTCCATTTACTATTACAACATGAGTTCATTTTTTTTACTCACATTCTTATAAATCTGAAGTTATTCCAGAGAAAGCTGAATTCCACTGTATTGCAAACTAATAGCAAGTTTTAATTTCATACCATAAAGACAAATGCCAATGAATAACTAAAAGTATTGAGGCCATCCTGCAGTCATAAGATCATAGTTAACGTAAGCATAGTCTGAAGATATAATCCACATCCTGCAGAATCATTAGATGATGTTGTTAATTAGCACAACTGGGCTTCCTAACCCCCTCAGACTCTCCAGGTCAGAGGCAAAGGCATTTCAGCAGAGAAACAAGCACTTCCCAGAAAGACTGTGGATTACAAGCTAAGCAGTTTCTCTCACTTTTTGAGTCCCTTCGTTCTGGACTAACATGCCCAAGCCATAATCAAACTTTAAGAAAACATGAGTATTTCTAGAACTGACATTTTCAAGCACCAGTGAATTACTGAATCATTCATTCTTGGCACTGATGCTTTATATCCATAATTGCTCTGCTTGAGGAGGTGACATTTCCAGAAATGGCAGTTCAGTGTGGCAAAGGACACAACACTGCTGGGAAGATAAGTCAAAGGTGGCAAGACTATGCAGCTGCCAAAGAACAGGCACTCCTCAGTACATCAGCGGTAGATGTAACTGAGCCCAAGTGTTGGAGTCTTGATGGAGACTCGAGTCAACCAACATCACTAATGCTGTCATCTGATTTCTGTGATATACATTGCCTGGGATTAACACAAAGGCCATTACTGAAGCCTTTAAACCTGCTGGAAGGCAGCCACAGTTAGAGCTGAGAAGAGCACAAAGGACAGGCAGGGAGGGCAGGTCAGGGAAAGGGAAGGGCAAGATGATTTGGCGTAAACCAGGCAGAATTGTGCTTTTGATGCATAGGAAAAATAAATTGTCACCATTATCATAAGAACTGTGGGATGGAGAAAAAGCCCACTGGCACAGGCAGTCTCACTTCATCATGATGGCAATAAAAAATCATATAATTTACTGAAACTTGAATGTTTGTGCTAAAACTATTAAACTAGTTGTTGCACTAGGGACAACCAAACTCAAAGTAATCACAAAAGTTAATCCATAGATATCAAGCATGTGTAACTGTATGTTGCACGTACCATCCTACTTGTTATATAAGCCTGTAGAAAGTAAGACATTTTTTCCTGTGTAAAGACGTTATGTCTTATCATGTTCATATATATATGATACAGGTAGGTTTGAAGAATGCATATATTTCCAGAGATGGACTTGGGAAAAAAGTGCATTTTCAATCTGTGCTTAGAGCAGGTCCTTTAAAAAGAAAATATATGAAGTTTCCTGTTCAAAGTGTTGTGGTTTCTTCAAACGTAGCTGTGAAAAACGCCTTTTGTCATTCCTCCCCAGCGCATTATGTTGTGACAAGGCAGTCACGTTACATAATGTGATGTGACTGATACCAAATGGCATGTGAAAGATTTGATCTCTTTCCCTTTTAGTATGAGGATCCTGAGCTATGAGTGGCTGGAGTTTAGAGGGTCTTTTCTTTCTCTTTAAACAGAGGGAACAAAGGAAGGCTTTGTTTGAAAACCCTTCCATAAGAGCTGTGCTTAGAAATATCGCTAATATTTAGTCTACCTCTATTAGCTGAAAAGTATCTTCACCTTTGAAATATGCACATTTTTACTGGCTGCCTCTTTCCACTGTCTCATTGAGAGCAGCTTTTTGTTCGGGCCTATAAAATAGGCTTGGAGAAACTTAAGCATGTAATCCTGTATAGCTCATGGCATCACATAGCAAGATGCGTACTGCATTGTCAGTGGCCCACTGGCTTGACCCAGTTACTTCTCTGCGTTGAGAGCAGCAGGAGACAAGGAGGAAGGAGGGCACTGAGGATGCACAAGGAAAGAGAAGGCGCAGCAGGGATGTAGGAGGCTGAAAAGCTGGGGTTCCTTCCCTCTCCCATAATGAAACTGTTGCTAGCTTGGACCCCCTGAATTCAGTGTGTTGAGAGAGATTCATCTTTTCAGAAGTACACTGAGGAATTATTTTGTCTACCATAAACTAGTCCACCACAATTTAATCCAGCGGTAGTGTAATCCAACTGCTCTTAATAGAGTTATCCCAGGGATAGCATTGGCCCATCAGAGTAATTGCTGCGGGTTAAGTGGCCTCAGAAACCAGGTTAATTGGAGTTTTACTGCCAAACAAAGACTGTTTTAAGAAGAAGAGTTTAGAAAATAAAACAGACTAGTCTTTCAGTTAAAGACTCCCAACCAACCAACCCAACCCCTCTCTCTTCCTGAAAATTAAATCTTCACTGTATTTTACTGATCTGTCTGAAACTGTTTTCATACTCACAGATCAGCAGAAGCAGGTCAGAGAATGCTCTGTAAGAAAAAGGAAAACAGTGCAAATATAAAAAAAGGGCAAAAAATCAGGAAACATTACAGCAGTTTCATATTTATATTAAATAAGTATATAAACAATGTGCATGTTATGAATGAGAACATACAGTACAGTCAAAATATTTGCAAAACCCTCCCTGAAATTTAACTGACCAGAACCAAACAATGACAATGTCTTTGGTTACATGTTAATACTATCAGTGACACGCATTTTTAACCACAGACTTCAACATGAGCAAATAGCAAGCACAGCTTTTAAAAAGCATTCATCAGAGGGAAAGTGAAACAACCCCAAACATTCAACTTAATGTCAAATACATCAGTATGTCAACCTTATAACAGGATTGTTTCTAAAATGAGATATTATGAACTGACAAGTTAATAGATATGTAGTTTCATTAATACACCTTCACAACTTTAGAAAGTGAGGTCATTTTCTTTTCTCTCACCAAAACCCATGAAATAGATAGACTCCAAGAGGATATTAAGCCCCTAAGTAACACTGTCATAGGAAGGTTGGGGTTATTTTCCTGGATCAGTCCAAAATCTGTTCCAGAGCTGTGTCCTGCTCCTGATAAAACTCAAGAGTTTATGATTCACAAGACTGGTAAGTGACACCATGGCCTACATTTCCTAGTGTTTCAGTGAGACAACAGTTATAAACTGAATTTGGCTCTAGGGAAAATATCTTTACAACACACACTAACAAATTTTCAGATTTTCAACAATGTATTTACATATTGAAGTGTTTCAGGTATTGCTCAGCTGTCATGCCTTCATTGTGCTCCCTCAGCAGTCCTGGCTACACACACCTCACTCTTATCTCAGCTTACTGGTCATCCAAATAACCATGAATGCAAATGTCTGTTTTGAAAGCAGAGATCATCCAAAAAATGGTAAGCCTCTGTACTGTCTATTAGTATTCTGTCTGGGAATAACACATCTAGCACTCTGGCACATCCCTTTCCCAAATGTGTTCAACTCTATGTAAGTCTTAGTCCTGGACTGAGGTCTAAGAGCCAATATTGGTCCTGTCTCCATAGTACTCCAATCTATTGAAGGCTGACTCCATTTGTCGAGGCTCTGGGGATCCATTAGTCATTCATTGTCCAAGTAATATACTGCACTTGAACAGCAAAATCAAGCTGAGAATTAATGTTAGCCATGACATACAAGAATTATCTGCAGCCTAGGAACAAAAAGAGAGAATGTTCATATAAGTTGTGTTGGTTAAGTATGTAAATGCTGTAAAACCATGCATATTCTTTGTGTATGTCTGCTCATTCAGGAATGAGAAAACTTTCCCTTTTGGACAGTGACNCTGTTTGTAGATTCAAATGTACTGCAGGGTCAAACAGGCTTGAGTTTCCCTAATCTCTTTGGCTGAAGATTAACAAAAGGCCAATTGTTTACCTATTTAGAAGCTGTGTATTTATTTGGAATATTAACCGAGCCTTAAGACAGGAAGAATAAAGAGTGCCTTCATTCAAAGATAATAAAGCTTAGCTGATCAATATTCATATCACTTAACAAAATTAGAATTATATAGCAGGGCCCTGACTGATTGCAAATTGTACAATTGCAGTATATGAATAGCATTCTCAAAATGGAGCTCCAAAGCAGGACACTGGAGAGGATGATCAAGTTAGAATGTAAATATCACAAAGAGAGAAAATTATGTTGCAGTGTTTCCCAGACAATATAATTTATGAGTTTGATTCAATTAAAATTATTTCAGAGCTTTCTACGTGCAAAAAAGGGCACTCAAAGCCAGTAAAGCTATGAAAACTGGCTTCACAGATGGCTTGTTTGTTCTATAAGAAAGCAGGAGGTCTACAGAAAACTTCCAAAATGACCTCCTGATAAGTCAAAATTTGCTGAGTTGGTGACAAGATGAAGAGGACAATCATACAAATCAGTGCCAGGAAGCTGGCTAGGGAAAAAAAATCACTCATTTGAACAATTTGTTCTTTCTCAGAGTCTCAACAAATTAGTTCTTCTGCAGAAAATACTCACATTTTGAAACTATGTCTTCTAGGGATAGACTCATCCATGGCTTCCTGCCCAATGCATCACATTTTAGACACTGAAGATGAGATTCTGGTCATATGGTTACATAGATATAAAGTAGATATGGAGCACTTTACAGTGGAATTATATCAGTGAAAATCTTGTGTAAAAGGAGCAGACAAACATTAAAAGTGGATTGCATGAGTAAAATCCCTCCAAAGTGTACTAAGCATTCATCTATGAGGTGGAGAGCAAACTGAGTTCCATAGAGATTTTGGTGAGATGTTTTTTTGGGGGGCAGGGCAGGATCAATTTTTTTTTCTTTCAGATGAGGTCTCAGACTTTACGGTCTGTTTTGGAGGGGGACCAAATATTCTGCTGAAATATTCTTAGAGGTAAACTTTCAGCTTGTTGGGCTTTCTATCCTCCCTCTCTTCCCAGTTTGTTACCTTTCTCTTTGCTTACCGTCCTGTCCATAACGGATCTGGCACTTGAATGACAATCTCAGAGTTATTGTTGTACTTCGGGATTTTCCGGGAACTTTATTGGTAACTAAATGCAAAATATAATTGCAAGGTTTATACCATCAGTATTTAAACATTCAGGCTGCACAAAGGAAATAGTTCTTACATCTGTAAATGTATATAAATACATATATTTATAGAAATACATGTTTGTGTGTATACATACACAAATATATTGTATGCATGCATGTTAAGTTAACATTATCATAGAAGAGACATTGCATATATGACATTTACCTGCCATGATGTCATGAGAGGGCTGTGTCACTCACTTGCCCAAGCCTCTCTCTAAGTGTTGAATCAGGTGCAAGGCAGATTGCCATTTATAGTGTTTAATATGTTTCCTGTAAACGTGCAGGAAATATTTGTTTGAAGTTCTGAAGGAAACAGTATTGATGTTCACAGAGATGCGACAAACTACTTGATGAAAGAAATCATTTTCAAGAGAGTCCTATGGGAGAAAGAGAGCCTGTTTATTTACATGAAGATCAAAGCAACTTTCATATGAATTGATGCTAAATATTTAGTACTTGAGTGACTAGCAAAGAACACAGTAAAATTCTAAAGGAAAGAATAAAAAATGGGAGACAAATCCTGATATATAAATATATATAGGCTTTCTGTTGGCAAAAACTTTTTTTATTATTTGCATTTCAATAGTGTTTAGGGTCTAACTTGAGGTCAGAGACTCACTATGTCATACTGCGTACAAACAATTAGTAAAATAGTCTCTTTTCTGACAAGCTTATCATGTAAACAGGCAAAGGTCAAGAAGGAGAACAAATTCAGATTCAATTTGAATGAATTTCCCTTATAACTTAAAAAATGTACATTAAATAAAATTTTAATTCATTAAGCCAAGCACAATTTCAGTGAAAATTACTTACTGCATATGTCAGGCAAACCAAATATGAGCAAAAGACCCCATCTATTAATTCCTCCTGATGAAAACTTTCCTTAGCTTCCCTACCCATATTCTTGTTTCCTCCTTAATTCAACCCAAATTAAACTACAGAAGTCAAAATAAGAGCTGAGTTGTCCTTACACAATAGCACAGTATCACAATGACAGAGGACATTCGGTCACAGACCGATCAAGCACAAAAACAATTCAAAAAGGGAGGGATTTCTCCTCACTGTCCATAAGTAGAGTCCAGGGGTAGACATCCATCCACCAGAGAAAACCACCTCTATGTGGGTTCCCATCAACCTTGACCTGACCCAAATAGCTGCCTCCAACTGGCAGGGATCTCAGTCTCCCTCCTTAAAGGTAAGTCCTGAGATTTGAGGAGGAACTGTGCCAAAACTGATGAATATATCTGACTGCCAGATTTTCTGCAGCTAGGGAGATGGCTGGGAAATAGGTCAGTGGCATATCTTTCTCATAGTTCACTACCTTCTTCCCAGTCTGTAGCTGCAGATCCCTAACCCTGCAAGACCTCCCTCTTGAAATCAGCACAGTGCTAACGCACATTAGTGACTCTGGGACCACGGTTAATCTGAAGCTAGGCTAAAATCACACTTCCTCAATTCAGAAAAACTTTGTCCTCCTATGTGTAATGTACTACTTTTCACTGTATGGTCCTGAATAGTCCTCATTTCTGTAATACTTTTCCCAATAGCTCATTAAGTGTGCCTTTAACCATCTGTCACATGCGGTTTGTTCTCTCTCTTGTACTTTATTACTATCCATATAAATTAGCATATAAAGAGTAGGAAGAGTAAGGCAGTTGGCTGCATGGAGTAAATAAAGAGAAAAATTGAAAACAACCTGTAACAGACATTTATGAAAAAATCTTATTTGCTTTCTATTCCTTCACATGTTCAGAGTAGATTCTTCAAGCTACAGTCACTGGTACGGTATTTATTACTCTCTTTTTTTTTTACAAAGAGGAATGATTTTATTTTAAACTTCAATAGTGAAGATTTTTCTCTCTGTGAGGATTTATAATAAGCATGCTACAATAAGAACTAGACTATCTCAAAGAAACAAAAAAGTACCATTGTTTTAAATTACAACATTGGGAAACCAGTAAAAAAACCTAAAAAACCCCACAGTATACTGAGCCTTGCAGACAATTTCAGACACTGAACTACAGTGAGCTCAGGAGAATTAAGTCCCTTTCCTCCTTTGCAGTGCCTAATGGAAATCATGTGCCCCTTGGCACTACTAGCTATGGACTTGTGAAGTGTCTGCATTAATTCTCTGGGTGACCTCAGATGGGCTCATGTGCCTGTCAGGGCAGAGCTGGTCCCTGTGGGATACTTGCCCAATTAAGTCTGAAAAATTCTGAGTGTTGAAGTTCATAGAATCATAGAGTCACAGAATGGTTTGGGTTGGAAGGGACATTTAAAGATCATCTAGTCCAACCCCCCTGCCATGGGCGGGGACATGAAGAAGAAGTTTCCACATCTTCCCTTGAGAACTCAGACCCATTGATTTTATTGTCAGAAAGATTTCCTTGAAATCAATCCACTTTTCTTCTTTCCAATTTCATCTCATTTTGTCAAGTAACATTGCAATTTCTGGTAACTAGTCTAAAATTTTGCTAAACAGTAGTTCAGCTATATTAAAGCTGCTTAGCACATTTTATATTTTTTTTTAAATAACAGTTTATTGATGCCAAAAGGTTTCACAAAATTGCATAGATTTTGACATCATTTTTGATGGTAGTATTTTTGAGGTCACAGGTGAAATCTGTGGCAACCCTTAAAAAGGTATATATGGGCAGAGAAAAATTAGAAAACTAATCTTTTCACTACACAAATGCACGTTCCTTTTTGGAGAAACATTTGTCATACTTGTTTTGAATTCAAATTACAACAAAATCTTTAACTTCCATAATAAAATCATATTGTCAGTCCTCAGCCAACCTTTATATATGTATGTTAGGACAATGGAATTGTGTCCTCAGTTTCTTTTTCATCAGAAATACATGCATGGCAGGACAAATTCTAATGGTCTATCTCTTCTGGATTTGGCACTGTTCAATATTTTCATTAATGTCCTGAAAGGAACAGAAAGCAGGATTATTAAGTTTGCAGATACCATTTGCTGGGAGGGACCAAAGAAATGTTACAGGACAAGGAAAAAATTCAAGATGTTCTTCATAAATTGGAGATATAGATTAACCACATAAATACAGGATGAGGAATAACTGGCTATAAAGAGTTCTATAAACAAGAGGGGTTGTAAGGGGTCACAAAGTGAACATGATTCAACAATGTCATGCTGATGTGAAAAAGGCAAATGCCTCAATATGTACAACAGGATGTATAAGAAAGAGTATGACTGGAAGGAAATGTGAAGTAATCCATCTGCTCTGTTGAATGTTTTATTCAACACTCTGGCCTTAGATGGACTATTGTGTCTAGTCCTGGGCACTACACTTCAATAAACTCATAGATCAATGCAGAGAGTCTAGGGAAAAAAAAAAAAAGAAAAAGAAGGATCAGAGGTTTAAAAATATGGCCTATGGGGAAAGACTAAAGGAAATGAGTTGTTTAATTCAGAGTAGAGAAGACCAAAGGATGGCATTTACTTTAAATAACAGTTAAACAAACAAAAGGAATGAGATGATTTCTTGAAGTTCTTTTCTGGTCCTAGGATTTCATGATTCCTGGCCACTGAAGTAAATTGGACCATGGAGCAGAGACACCAGCCAGAAAAACATAATGCCTCTGAGATAAAAAATAGAGGTATCTCTACCTTTGCAGAGTTCTTATTGTAGGAACTTAAGGAGAGAAAAAAGTGCAGCTGAGCCAGAATGATACATCATCATTAAGTAGTAGCACACAGTCTATGTAATTCACTGGATAAGAACGTTTTAAAGTCTACTTGTACTGTACCATCTATAACCTACTTCCACTCCAGAAATATTTCAAGAAAACAAAAACCTGATCCCTACTGTGAGTTTATTGAACTTTGAAATTTATAGTGTGCCAAATACACTATTTTTATTACTGTCCCACCATGAAGAATCTCTGTAAAGAACAGGATTACCTGTTCTATTTACTTGCAAATCACCTGGATTTCACCATCATTGTGAAAATCTTTTCAGATTTTTAATAATCATTTTGCAGTCAAGGAAAAAGCTATAGTTTCTATACAAATATAACTTCAGTAAAAGGGTTGCATTAGACCTTATAGGATTTTAAATGCTTTATGTCTGTAAAATTACCACTTTAATTTTTTTGTAAGCACAAAATCAGAAACAAAGATTAGATCCTTTAAAAAAAACTTGAGTGACCATGTGCTATATTTCTTAACACACATGCCTCTATAACATCTTTAAATCAGCTCTGTATTACACGACTTACTTTTGTGAACCCCAGAATGGAAAAAGTTAATTGGTGATGAAGTGCCAAAGTTTTGTACTGAAAAACGCATGGGTAAACAGTACTGCAAAATGGGGAGGTTACTCAATATAGGCCCTAAATACAGCTAATTTCTGCTTCTACCTGAGTTTCTGTGAAACCCAAAGGAAAAGATATTAATCTTGTTTCAACTGGGAAGAAGGAGCTGCCTGGTGATACTAACTGGACAAAAAGGAAAACTGCTGAGAACAGAAAGCAGTGACACAGCATTTGAGCTCTGCTTTGGAAACAACATAATGACTGCACCATTCATCAAGCTGCACAGATTTTTCCTTTTCAGACTGTGCTTTTTTTCCCCAGCCACCAAAAGGGTAAGGAAAATTAGTGAGTCCAAGTCATGCGGCTCCCCTGTGGAACCTGTTGGAGCGGACAGTAGTTGCTAACACCTTCAGACAGAAGAGGACAATAGAGGCAACTCAGAACAAGCAACAGGGAGAGCATAAAATCTAGAAAATCCTGGAAGCTGTGGTCTTTTATCTCCTCACCAGAGCAGCTGGGGAGCTATACCAAACACATTGCACCCAACAAAACCCAGGCAATTTTTACTATCCCCAACTTCATTCCCGAAGCATGAAGACTTAGGTTCTGCGTTCCTCTTCCTGTGTGGTGGTGGGACAAGGAAACAACCTAGGCTTGTGTGTCACTAACAGGTACAGCTGAAATCAACTTGAAAACATGTGAGGCTGCCTAAATAGGAAACAATTTCCCCAGCTCAGAAAAATGTTAATAGACACCAGAAACCTTGTGACTTGATAAATAGAACAGGAGACCAGATAGCAATAGCAAGAAAAGNAAGAAAGAAAGAAAGAAAGAAAGAAAGAAAGAAAGAAAGAAAGAAAGAAAGAAAGAAAGAAAGAAAGAAAGAAAGAAAGAAAGAAAGAAAGAAAGAAAGAAAGAAAGAAAGAAAGAAAGAAAGAAAGAAAGAAAGAAAGAAAGAAAGAAAGAAAGAAAGAAAGAAAGAAAGAAAGAAAGAAAGAAAGAAAGAAAGAAAGAAAGAAAGAAAGAAAGAAAGAAAGAAAGAAAGAAAGAAAGAAAGAAAGAAAGAAAGAAAGAAAGAAAGAAAGAAAGAAAGAAAGAAAGAAAGAAAGAAAGAAAGAAAGAAAGAAAGAAAGAAAGAAAGAAAGAAAGAAAGAAAGAAAGAAAGAAAGAAAGAAAGAAAGAAAGAAAGAAAGAAAGAAAGAAAGAAAGAAAGAAAGAAAGAAAGAAAGAAAGAAAGAAAGAAAGAAAGAAAGAAAGAAAGAAAGAAAGAAAGAAAGAAAGAAAGAAAGAAAGAAAGAAAAAGAAAGAAAGAAAGTTAACTAAGGAAAAAGGAAAACGAAGGCCTGACATCATGAATTTAACCTTGAAAATATCATAAGAGAAAGGATATGAAAATGGAGAACATGGCATTCTTCACCCTCATAGATTTTGTGGAGGTTTAGATTTATCATACAATGTTTAGTTATTCCCATTGCAGGGGATTCCTCAAGATATCTGTGCATTAGATTCTCCTGATGCATGTTAGGTAGAAAGTTACTCTTGCAGGCAGGGGAGGTAGTGCCTTAACATTGTGTATTATGGCACAAGCCCTCTTCTATCTTTTTGAGAGAAAGAAAATTTTATGTAAATAGAGTAACAGATGTGCAGTAGTGCTGGATGACTACACACTGTGCATCTACCTGTGGCTGTACCATCTATAAACCTAATTAAAAAACATAGTTTGATTCAAGAGCTGGGCAAAACACATCCAAGAAACATGCTGGTTCTGCAACACTGAAGTTCAGTTAGCCCTTTCCTTCAGATCACAATGAAGTTGAGGTCCCAGAGCAAAAGTCTGGAAGGGAAGAAAGGAAGATGTAAAGTAGAGGTTCTGACAATTCCAGATCCCATGGCATTTCTAGCAAAAGTCAAAACAGTGACATTAATAGTCCAGGTTTCTATAGGACAGAATTCAATGAGTGTTCCAGACAATTGTATGAGATTACAGTCCATTTTAGAAGTGAGATAGTTTTCCTTAATCTCTCAAAGTCTGAAGGGTTCTTTTTAAATGCAAGAACCTAGCGATTCTCTTGCATTATTTAGCACAGCTGCATGATGGGAAACATTTTACAATGTCCTTTTGTAGACACTATTATACTTCCCAGTTCAACCAGCTATAGAAGAAAACTGGATTGGGAGATCACAAGGAAGGGTTGCAGAACAGAAGCAGCAGCTCACTGTAGAGAAAAAATTAAATGACAAGCCCACCCTGCTATGAAGGGCTATGAAGACAAGGGCTGGGGTAACACTTCCATTTTCTCTCTAGATAGGAACCCATAGCAGCTGCAACACAGGGAATAAATATATGACAGCAGAGCATTTACCCTGCCTGGATAGTACCAACAACTTCTGTCTTCCTGCACTGAGTTGTATATGCCTAAATTCTGAAAGATTACCTTCTTTTTCCTTTGTAGCATGAGCATGAACTGAACAAATAAGTTATGAATAATTAACACTCAACCCTATTTAAATTTCAAAGGTAGTGGAAGTCTTCCTCTCTAATTTTCTGGATTGGTACACACTGTTTTGATTCCAAAATGTTTGTTAAATCAGAAGAGGTGGGGTTTTTTTTCCCTGTACATTTTGGAATGTGATCAAAGGCTAAGAAGGTATTAGCATGAGGAGATGTTTTCCAGAACCCAGGTTTTCACTGCTTTGGGTCAAATCATGCTTTTTTTCAAATATAGTAATAAGAATCCTATCTTTCAGTTGCTACTAATATGGCTCAAAACTGACCTAGGAATATAAATA
>WEKW01023744.1:46089-59821 GCA_013389905.1 Sula dactylatra
CAAGCCACATTTTTAACTGGGGAATATAAATATCTTGAGTTTGATTTTTATTCGTTTTATCATGTTAACAAAATGTATAATTCTTCATGTGATTAAAAGCAGACATGGCAATGATATTGAGACAACCATACCTGATGCATTCCAGATCTGACCTATAATGAAATTTTTTTTACATCCAGGTGTACTGTATGGAGACAGTTATCCTGCTGAGGGATGAAAGAGTTAATCCATAAATCAGCAAAAACTTGTGACAGTTGCATCTGTCATAGAATAGTTGGAGACTGTTGCAAAAAGACACCTTATTCAAGTCAGGGTCAGTGATTTGCGTGCTTACCATTCTAGGTTGTTCTCAAAAGTAGGGACAGGAATCCAGCCTCTGAACTCCTTGCCCCTCACTGTTTTCCCTAAAGCCCAAAAAGGTTTCTTAAAAGCAGTTGCTGACTCCTGATACTGCTCTGCCAGCAGATGAATGCAGACAAACTTCACTGATGTGTCCTCTGCTGCTTTAGCTGTGAGTTACTGAATCTCTAAGAGATTCCTCAAATACATTCTGGAGGTTTGGAACCCATCATATGTAACCCTCATGAAGCTGAAGGTAGTTTCAAAGACTGCATCCTGGAAAGAAAGTCTACATTGAGATATATATTTTGCACTTGGTATTAGAGCATCGTAGGGAAAGGTGCTGCCTTGTAAAGAAAAATGGGATTAATTCACAAGTGGAAACTTACTGCCTAGCAGGAAATAGTTTCAAAGTTCTGTAAATTATTTCCTTCCAGGCATTTTCTCTTAATAGCTTGTTCTTTTTCCTTTCTCTTTTTTTTTTTTTTTTTTCTTGGGGTTTTTTCCCCTTTTTGTAGAAATAGCTTTTTGTTGACATACAACATGGGACATGTTTTTCCTTCAACCTTTTGACATCACATCAGTTCCCACCTCGTCAACATCACTGTATCAGGTAAAATCTGAATTGTCAAATATAGAAACAACCCTCTGTTTTTAAGCACTTCTTCCAGGTTCTGATCTTTCTGCAAAAACTCAGATCCATCTTCAATAAAGTTAGTCCTCAGCTACACAACTCTGTCAATGACTTCACAACACAGCATTTTCATGCAGACAGTGTTGCCCCAAAAGATCTCAACAGATCGAAATTCACCAGCACTCATCTTTTATTGGTGAAGCTTTATGAAGTTGACTCTCTGAGGGTCAATAAATTTCCCCAGACCAAAGTTTTTGTTCGCAGTTTACAAAAGCAGGAGGAATATGGCCATAGACAATTACCAGCAACATTATTAGCTTGAGCAGACATGCTGTCCAATCCAATTTTAGGCTCTGCAGACCTGCCCATAGCTGCAGTTCATGAAAGGTCAGCTCTGTCATTTGTGATCACCACACAAAAACAGATTAGTATCNGACAGACAGACAGACTATATGGGAGTTGTGCCTCCTCCCCGGCACAGCACTTTCACCTTCTTCATAGAGTCATATTTGGAGGGTGAGGAGAGGAACAGGCCTGAGTCCAGAAACACAAGTGATACATTTCATCATTCTTATTTAGTGCATTCAAAATCTACATTGGTAGCATCAGTCACCAATGAGCAAGAATCACTCTCATTTTGCATTAGGGCCTGTGATCTTCCCAGACCTCTTAAGGTCTTCCCTTGGCTTCTTGCAGCACCTACTATTCCTAGCTCAAGTCCAGGTTTGAACAGGCATCCTAGGGCAAACACACCATGTCACATCTAACTTTTGTGTTACAGGGCACTTGGTTTTGCTCAAGAATGTCTTCTTAATTGAACCCTCTTTACTGTGAGGCCCTAGTTAGGGTTAGCACTCTAAATGGCTCTTATTAAAGTAGATGCAAGGACTTGCAGAAACAGAAATTCCCTCTGAGCTCCTCACTCCAAACTTTCCTCAAACACCTACACATTTTCTAAAAGTGCTTATGATTGCCTAATTTGTTCTGTCTGACTTCAACCTGCAGGCAGAGAGCACCACACAGGTGTGACTGTGTTTAGTTTTTCTGACATCAGTATGGACTGTTCCTCTGCATTTTTTTCTTTGATTTTATCCCCTAAAGTTCTGCCATTGTTTTATTTCTTCCCTGCATTTTTTATTCATTTCTGATCCCTTTATTGCAAACATTTTCCTCTCCCATTTGGATTGCCTTCTAAAGATAGATCACCAAATTAAAATATCTCAGAGTGGATAGTTTATTGTACTAAATTGACAGCCTTAGCTGTTTGCATGTTTTCATTACCATTGTTATTATGTTTGGACAGGACATAATTTCCTTCATTTTTTGAAACTCTCAGGAACACTTTGGAGAACTACATTGTCACTGCAGGCTTGCATAGAAGAACCAGAAGGGAAACACTATTTATGGGCTACATTGTGGTTTTGACCATAGCCCAGAGCAAAAGGCAATACAAAGCTGCACCATCCTGTGGAGGAAACTGGACATAGTCTAGACTGGACACCAAGCTGCCTTAGAAGTATAGTTTGTCATGTCCCTTCAAATGTTCTGGCACATTATTATAGTTTTCTGTGGTCTGAGGGGAAATCTGGGACTCCTTTCCCCTCTGCTTCAGGTTGTTGTCCAAAGGAAACATCAGCAAAACTGCCCATGAGCTTCAGCTAGAACCCTAAGAGCCTTAATGAAGGGAGAAGGTAGGTCATTTTAATGTCCAGCTTCCAGGAGGTGAGCCAGTGTGGAAGAGACCCTCATTCTTCCTCATGGCCTTCAAGAGTCCCCTACAAGCTTTCGGGTGCCTTCAATAGTAGTCAGCCATCAGATCAGCTTAGCAGTGTATAAAGCCGAACTCTGAGTGTCTCCTCTCCCAACAGCCAGGAAAGATATGACTATATCTGTGACCTAAGGATTTTCACTTGACTTCTTCATCTTTGAGGCCTTGTCCTGTATACAGGTCTGTGACCTTCATATGATCACAAGCAAAGCTGTCTTTCCCTTGTGACCTGGGGACTCCTCTGCATCAAGAAGGGCTGGCAGTGTCCGTCCCCTATGAGTAATGCTGTGTTTGCAGAAAGCTGAGGATTAACAACTTGCTCTGCCATGCTTGCAGAGCCTCTCTGTGAATATAAACACTTAGCCTGTTTCAGACCATAACACACAGGGATGTGCATCCTGCTTATCAAACTGAAAATCCTTCCTAGTTTATACAAGACAGAGCAACAAACAGGAACAGTTGAGCTGAAGTCTATATATAATGGATCTAAAAGATATCCTTCTGTCATGCTGAGACTTGATTACAGCCTAAGTGCTGTCAGAAGGGCCATATGTTCCGTTCACAGCATGGCTTAGCCCTCTGCAGGCTCAGCGGGAGTGGGCCACCGCTTGGCAATTTGTCCGAGGCACATCACGAATTGACTGCGATAAAGAGATTAGGGCCCTGATCCTCCAGTACCTTCCACCTGGTGTAGCGACTTGTGTGAGTGCAGAGTAGATGTGAATTGGTACTGCTTGGCCTTGATAGCGGTTTAGCACCATTTGGGCTCATCTCAAAAAGGTGAAAATGACTGTAGAAGCAGCAGATAATCATTGACCCTAATTCCTGCCCTGTATTTCCTTTGTGTTTGTGTGTTTCTTAAATGACTTGACTCTTTCTAACAGCCACATTTGAAACAAAAATGGAGAGGAGAATGACAAAGGTAAAAGCCTATACTGCGTTCCTTCACAGCATTCAAATCTGCCTTCAAACCCCAGGCACCTGATCCTTGTCTGGTCATTAAAATCAAGAAGTAACAGGAACAAACAAAATAGGATTAATGAAATAATTTAACTTACAATGAAAAATGTGGGCTAGAAAATTAATGCACTCTCCCTCTGCTGATCTCCTAACCTTATTTACTACTCCTTCATCCCACTCTCAGTTCCCTTCTGTAATGGCATTTTCTTCAATGTCTCAGAAAATGGCTTGTAGGCTTATAAGTCAGTGGCACAGCAATATTTCTGGCATGACTTCTGGAATGGGGATCGTGCCCAGATCCCCACTAATTTTCATGCGAATTAGTGACTCTGTTCAGAAAGGTCAGGACTGCCAAATGGTAACAAAAACTCAACAGCAGGCAAGCTTAGCGGAGTTAAGGGTTTGCTCATGAATTTTTTTCAGAAAGCCCTGTAGAAAATAACCCTGTCTCTGTCATAGAGCACAACATTATGATTTGAAACATGATTTTTATGAGTCAGATGAGAAGTGGATAGTGTACTAATGCACTTGCATCTAAAAGAGGGGGTGAATGAAGTGTCAATCTCCTCTTGATTTTTACTCTCAAAGAAATTGAACATAAGCATGGTCCCCTGAATCACAAGTATGAATCAGAGGCTCACAGATTTTTTTTGTAGTAATTGGCGCCATACTCATTTCTTCAGAAAGGCTCTACAATTAATAAGGACAGGGTAAAAGTAAGACATTTCATATGGTATTATAATATTAAGCTCTATCTGTAATAAAGGGCCAACTTAATGCTAGCAGGTATAAAATTCTACCTTTTGTCATGTGAGGGGACATTCAGCCTTTGATTTCTTTTACATTGGACAGAGTTTAGTATTACAGCTGTACAGGAGTTTTCTGAATATTGTCTTCTATTTTAGGAAGGAAAAAACCAAAATAAATTCTCTTTTGCTTTGACCCAAAATGAAATGAGTTACTCAGCTATTCAGGTTTTTAATATTAAGAAAATTATGGCAATATTTTTTAAAAATATCATAATTTAAGGTATTTTAAATGGTTAGCTCTTCAAGCACAAAAGCAGTATTTTTTCCATTTTGGCTGAAATGACCAAGTTTTGTTTCCTGAAGTTGTCATTTTCAGTTAATATGATGCCTAAATGTAATAGCTGTCCATACAAACTTGCTAGTTTATATGAACAAGAGAAGAAGAGCAGCATGAAGAAAAGCTGCTTTTGTGAAGGGGTTGGGATAGCCTGGAGATGACTGATTATGCCCAGTGCTCCACATGATCTGAAGCAATTGAGAATTTAACATTCTATTCTGACTAGGCAAAGGTACAGGACTGTTGATAGCTTTCTGCTTCCTGGACCCTTACCTTAATCTGTTCGTTTTGCTTCGCTGTCTAAAACCACTCTAAAACACCTGTTCTAGTCCAGCTTTGCAATTAGAAAGTACCTACAAAGGAAATTCCAGAAGTCCAGGGAGGGATCTGTGAAGCAGGAGAGAGAGCCATGGGTTCAGAAGAGGTGCTGAGCTTTTTTCTGTTTTGCATGGTGGGATGGTGAAGGTCTGTATCCTGCAAGATCCATTTCAGGGCATGGTTCATTCCACTGAATTTAGTGCTGGCAGGACTGGAACTTCAGTGTTTAACAGAGTGAAAAGCATGGCTACAGTGTGACATACCTTGGATGGTTTGCCTCTTTAGTTGCTCAAAACCTCTCTGAAGTAGAAATGAAATGGCAAAAAATGTGTACCCTTTTCAATGCACATATTTAGACTGGACTCCCAGTCTTTTTCAGCTGCACAAATCTGTGTGTGTCGTGTGTAGCAAGAAATACCAACCTCTGACAATCCGTTTGCTTACAGTTCACAAACAGAAGGGAAATTCATCACATACAAGCCTAGGCAGTCTAATTTGTTCACCTCTAGCATTAACTATTTGAACACTCCTTCCTGCTGACTGTTCTGTCATGCCCCATGCTAGTTCAGCTGCTCCTTTCTACTCCTCATGGGAGCTCTGCAGCATATTTGGAATGAACCCTTTGGCCTCTAATTTCTTCCATTGTTGCCCCCTGCTAGTATTCTTTGCTGATTCTCAAAGGTGATCTGAGAAGGAGCTACTCTGGAGTCTGATTTCATTTTTATTTAGTGTGCAGAAATGACAAGCAACCTACAACAGTGCCCCTCTTCTTTGGAAAAGAGCCAGGTTCAAAGACCATGGAGCCTTTTATAAAGCCCTGTTATCAGAATAGGTTTCAGTCCTACACCATTCAAGCCCATTAGGCATGTGCTCAAACACATTCTTTCCCCATCCCCAACACAGTAGGGTACAAGGTGAGACAGATCAGGTTCAGCAGAGAGATATTACACTGCATTCTCAAATTAGAGTGAAATTGGTTTGGTCGATTCTTTCATTGTGCTCCCATGGAGAAAGCTTGTCCTCAGTAAATGTTTTTTAATCAAGTGCTTCAAGTGAAACTTCAGAAGTACTGGAAGTGAGACTTAAAAATCTTGTCTGCTTTGTTAAAGTTTAATAAACATATATATTTAAATAGAATTCACAATCAGGATGGTAGTATCAGAATTGGGACACACACATGTGTGTTTATCTTACTAGCTATTAATGTATTATGAAGGGCATTTAATATTGCCTTTCATCTGCTCTTTTCCTCTTCCTAAAATAGATCTCACTCAGTAACCTTCCTACTTTTGGATAAGGGGTTCAATATGTAGTGGTATCCTTTCTCTTGTCAGATATGAGGTTATTACTGAATAATGATGATAATTAAAAATGCTCTAACTGATGTGACTAATAAAACAAATTCACATCAATGGTGAAGGACAAATCTCAACATGTTAGGTTTGGTTTGGATAAGCAGCCAAAAGATTGATTATCCAAATGTTATCCAAAGGCTGCATGCTAAAATGGGAGCAGAAACAATTCAGATGAAAATCTTATAATAGCAGCTGCTTCATGGTAAGTTCCTTCCTGCAGCTGGAAAAAGAACTGCTGTAGTTTATAACTGAAGGCAATATAACCACTGATCAAAATGGGCTAAGATGCCTTCCCAGCACTTCTCAGAGCCATAATCATGGATACTGATACTTTTTGGACATTGATGAATAGCTTTCAATGAGGTGGGAGATTTCTAGCTTTCCATTTTGACCACTGAATATAAATAAGGTCTGTTCTGGAATTTTATGAGAAATAGAAAAATTTGTTTATATTAAGAATATATATATCAAAACATGATTTATGTTATATTCATTTGTAATAAAGGATATAAATTTATGTTATTACTTGTAATACATTGTCATGTATATATTACATATATACACAAATATTTCTGATATTTTTTGTTACATTCTATTTTTAAATGAATGAAGAAAGGTACTGTCTGTTTGAGATGCTATTCCACAGTCTATGACTACTATAACCATATCTCTTGAGGCTATTTTTCCAATACTTTCAATTTGTACCGAACTATTTTTCCTAGCACATTCTGCTTTCAAAGATCTCCATGGGTCCAGGTTTTCCTTTCTTATGAACACTGTTCTCTTCAAAAGCAAATGCACCTCCTTCTCATCTCTACCGATATGCCAGCCCTGTTTGCTTGTCAACATAAATGCAAGCATTCCTGTCACTTCAGCCATATTAGCCTGTTGTCTCCCAGATGAACTATTATTCCCTTTACACATTTGAGTGAATCTCTCCTTGAGTCCTACCTTCCCAAAAAGATGTCCAAGAAATCAGCCAATTTTCTGAGAACTGAGTGAAAAGACAGGTAGGAAAAATTAGCACTGGTAAATAAAGAAAATAACAAAGTGGAAATGCTTATCCTTATTTAGGACTGTAGTTATTCAGCCCTGTTATTCCTCTCCCCTCATTTAGCACTGGCAACGTCCATCATGCTCCTCCATGTAATGTTGTAAGCGCAGCCCTGATGCTAGCCCTGAAGTGTGGGGGCAGGCGTGAAAGCATGCACCTCATCGGTCAATGAGGCAATGAAAATTCCCTTCCATTCCTCTGCCTGTGGTGCATACTGTGCCTAATGCTTTTTGGTGCCTTCATGTGCTGGCTAACAAAAATAAATATTAAATAGCTGAAGGAAACAGTTTTGGAATAACAGGCTAAGATGCCCTAATGTAAAATGTATTCATTTTTTCCACACAAACTCAAACACATCAATTAATAGGCAAAAATCTGTGAAAAATTTTCAGGTATAAAAAACTGAATTAAATTAACCAAATGAATTATTTACCATTAAGTGTTCACCTTGCTTTAGTCCTTGTTCAAAGGAAACTCCCAGCCATAACTCACAGCCCTGTCTGACTAGAAAGCCTGGGATTTGGTCTTTAGATTTTAGACTCAGAGTATATTATTATGCTCAGGATTAGCAAATTATATCACTATTATATTATTCCAAACACATGATGAGTGATGGGAGCTAGGTATAATCAATTACCTTCCCTTTTTGTCTAAAATTTCCTTGAAGAATGAAAACCAGAATTCCTTAAAAATTAAAAGAAGAATAATATAAAACAAACCTGAAGAAATACCTTCAATTTCCTTTAAAGAAGCCTTTCACACTGAGTACATTAAAAAAACCCCACAACCTAAACACAGTCATATAAAAAGCAATTTCCTTAGATAGCAACATTCTTTATTCCCCTTGCTATTATCAGAGATGCTAGTGTTTGAATAGCTTTCTCCCTCACAAATCAGCTTTTCCTTTGGCTGAGGGAAGTCATAACCCTGTGTTTATGACATCTCATGCTGTTTCTCCAAAAATAATTGTTGTGCCACCAGTGCAGAAGAGATCATGGAGCCGATGAACTTTTAATATGTTAAACACTCACCCTGACTCTAAAAGCTATATTTTCAAATTAGATGCATCCTGGCTTCCAACTGTACACAATCAGAATAAGATACATACATGCCCTGAGTGCACAAATTGAAGTACCTATGTTCATAAGCCCTTGAAGTGAACACAAACAAGGGTGTCAAATACAAAGGATTTGGATCTGGCAGGTAAAGGAAAACATTTCTGATGTTTTGAGTATCTACCAACTCCATCAAATTTCTGTTGAACTGAACAGGAAGTGAAGATGCAGAACATCCTGATTCCTACAGATGTGTAATCTCCACCTTAGAGGTCTCTCCTTCAAAATATTGCTTTAACTTGTGAGAATGTTGTTTTGTTTTGAGGGTTTTTTTTGCTGTAAGGGTGACCAAACACTGGAGCAGGTTGCCCAAGGACATAGTAGAGTCTTCATCCTTGGAGATATTAAAAAGCCATCTGGACATGATCCTGGGCAACTGGCTCTAGCTGGCCCTGTCTGAGCTTGATGGGTTAGAGCAGATGACCTCTGGAGGAACCTTCCAGTGCTGTCATTTGAGATTCACAATTTACAGTCAGAAGCTGCTGTCATTTCCTATTATGTAAACTAAATGAGGCTACCAAAATGAACTACTAGTAAGAACATTTATTTTTAATAGGTAGCAAAATTAACTAGGTAAATGATGGAATATAACTATGTGTTTTCTTCTGTTGGAAGGTGGACATTATTTTTAAGTTCTTCTTACTGTAATGACATCTTTTTTAAAACATGGAACAGTTTCTATGGTAATTTTCTAATTTTACAAAAGTGAGTGGAATAGCATTTCAAAAATGTATAGAAAAATGTGATTTAGGTAAAATATATTGTTAACAATTTTCAGTGGGAGAAATATCTCCGTAATGAGAAAAATGAGTAAGGGACAAATTCAGGCAAAACAACAAGATTATTTTTTCCCTGACAGTATTAAAGCTACACTTTAATTCACCTGAAACACTGTTTATCCTTCTGACCAGTCATACTAGTCAGGTGAATCCAGAAGATAAAGGGCAAGAACTCCCCTTCTAAAGAATTCCTTATGAGCTCCAGAGTAATTGAACTCTTGATTAGGGTACGTATGGCTGAACAGGAAAACTGGTGTATAGATGATAGTTTATTAGTTAGCCTAGTGCCATATTTACTAGTAAATCCAGCTTAGGAAAAAAAATCTATTACTTTCATCCCTCCAAACAACTCCCCATACTTTTCATGGCTTGCAGGGCTGCCTGGTGGCTCTCCCGTCACCTTGTTGACAGTAGAGCAGGCAGTTTTATACCTCTGGCCCCACAGCTGATCCTTCAGTGTGGCATCCAGCTCTGGCACAGACCCTTGGTAAGGAGGAAGCATTGCCAGCTGGGAGCTGTATGGAAGTCCTGTAGTGGAAGACAACACCTCCACATCTCAGAGGAACATAACAACTTTTCCCTCAAAACTTTCCTTACTTTCTGGCACACAAGTGGTACAAATTATAGAAGAGTTGGAAGGTAGGAACACATATCTGAATCCCCTGGTCATATGGAGAGTCCTGACTCATCTGCTTAACGTTAAGGCTGAATGTCTTTGAGGTGGAGACTGGATGCAAATGCATCCTGTAGTCAAGTCACAATTAGAGACAGATATTTAGTGCCCTTTAGATTTGATTGTCTTGGCTTTTTACATTGCCACAGTACTAAACCAAAAACTAACTATAGGCACATAGGTCCTGGGTATTTTCCAAATTCCAGTGGTGACGCTAGACAGATTGTACTTTTATTTTTTTATTGTCTCAGTTTGCAGGTTCCTTTGGAGTCTGGATTCCATTGTTTTAACATAAAAAAGGAACTGTTTTATCTTACAGATTAAAGACATCAAGGAGGTTAATTTCAAAATTCATTAGAAAACAAATAAGAATTCCATGGAATCTGAAAATTGTTATGGCCTTTCATCTCCAGGCAAATTTGCTGCCCAGTTGCACTATAAGCATTATTAATTTAAGTGATGCAAAAAGGAATTAAATGTTCAAAACACCTGTGAAACAGCATATATGGCACAGAGAATACTGTGAACCACATCATACAGTGCCTCCAGCAATGAGTAACAATCTCCTCAGTTTTAAAGGGAAGCACACTACTCCTCACTCCCCAAATTGTTTATTTTCCACATCTCACTCTGTTAACACTGAACTGTTGGAAGTGGGGGGATCAAGTTGAGGGCAAAGAAAACTGGGACATTGTCAGAGCATGAAGTGTCCCTGAAGGAGAATAGTGGTTAATTAGGTGACAGGTTTGACACCACGGCTGAAATGGCAGCAGCTAGTTTACTTGTTTTGATTTCTCTAGGACGGTTTTGTCCTAAAAATTCTTTGGGAAAAGAATGCAAATTCTGGTTTCATTGAGCATTTAATTTGACACACTTTTCCTTCAGATACCCCCATCAGCCAATAACTAGATTTATTTTTTTTTTCCTTGATTGAAGAGTCTTTCACATTTCTGGAAATAAGCTACTGTGTATGTAAATTTTAGAAGCAAGAAGTGATCACTAATTAGATCTAGTGTGATCAATTTCAAATTACTTCAAGAAAATCAAGGTCAATATTGAAAGAATAATAATGCTAAAATTACTAAATCTATTGATGGAAATTCAGGCAAAAAAAATACAGATAAAAATTTCAGGTTAAAAAAATTCCTTGTAATATCATTAGAATATCAGTATTTGAAATTCTAAGAATATTTTTCTGACAAAAAATAATATTTAAGATTTAGGAAATTATGGTCATACACTAGAGTCTGGGTAAGTCTATTGTCTTTTTCCAACTCTTCCACTAATTTGTTTGACATCTTGCAGTTCCTTGCCTTGTTTTTGTTTTTCTAATATGTGGGGTCATGTTTGGGTAAGCCTATTTAAACCTGTGACTAGTTAACTCATTCAGTTGTGAAAACTGCATTAATATAACGTAAGAATGAAAGTAAAAAAGTTCATAGCTTTTCATCAGTTACATAGATCTTTCCCTGTGGTATCAGTTTTTAATCTCTCTCTCTCTCCCTCTTTTTCTCTTTCATAAAAAATCTCTCTGGAAGGACACCTAGAAACTAAAATGATATCTTCAAAGAATCTCAGCATTGAACTGCCTCAGCTGTCAACAGGGTCAGTGCCAGTTTTACCATTGCTATCCCTCTAGCTCTTTTCTATGCAGTATAAACCATGTTTTGCAAAAGCATGACTACCATATTTCAGATCTTTGTTGTTTGTCTGTGGAAATTCTCCACTTCTGTACTAATACAGCTTTAAAATATGAAAGTTAACGTTTGTGTTCCAGATTTTGCATAATATTGTTTGATTAAGGAAACACAATTAGTCATTTAAGAACAAAGAAGCACATAAAGGTCATGCTGAAACAAGCCACCAGGCCTACAACCAGATTAGGATGAAATTAAGTGAGACTTAACTGGCATTTGATGCTCCTGTTAGAATTAATTCTGACCAGTCATGAGGAATTATTTTAGGAAATAATGGGATTAACTAAGCAAAAAATCAAGATGCAGCATTCACTTTCTTTACTAAAATAGAAGAAATGTTCTTAAAACGCTTATCAGCTTTTTGTTATTCACTCATTCTTACTACTGGTGCTAGTAGTAGATGCTTATAGCAAAAATACAAAAATCATAGAAAAAACAAGGCAGAACAAAACTTGCATATCTGTATTTTGGCAATGTTCTTAGCTAAGTTTGACGGAGCAATAAAACGTACCTCAGTTAATAGAAGGAGATGAAAGATTACACATAAACCAGTTGCATCTCCCAGCTACTTATATCAACTTTCCAACTGATAAGTATTTTTACGATTTTATTTCTTCTTTAAACATATTTAGAAACAAGGGACTTAGATGGAAATCTGTGTACATATTCACGGTGGTCATGGTAGGGAGAAGAAAATCCTTAGCATGCAGTCTATTCATCTAGCACAAAGACGAGAAAAAAAGTACCAGTATGCTAGCTTTGAGCATTGAATATACATGTACACACACATATTAAAATGAGACAAAAAGGTCAGAAACTGGTTGCAAAGGTCAGGCAAAGAATTCTTCTACAAAGAGAAATAGATCACGAGGACAAATGGATTTTCTGACAAAAGAATTCTTTCAAGAACACAGAATAATCTCAGGTTTTTTTCTTACTTTATTTGCAAACCAGAAGTCTTTCCATTTCCCCAGTAAAAAAGGCTTTGTTTTGTTTTTGCTGCAGTTAACAACTTTTAGTCTGAACAAACAGAAAATTGAAGAAAAGACGCAAAGGAAGCAACTTCACAAATTCCATTTAAAATGTCAGAATAGAACATAAAAGTAAATGTGAGACTTTCATCACATAAGAAATGTCTTTTTTAAAACTTCTTGGTTTAAAGTATCAACTTGCTGAGGTAAAAGAAAAAAGTAGGCTTTTCGAAAATTCCAGTGCAATACCACTGATGAACCAGCAACTCACTCAGCTGGGTTGAGTTGAGGGCTGGTACCAGCTGCATTTTTCCAGTTCTTTATAGCCTGCCTGTTGTTGCAGAAAGGGGATCTTGCTGCAGGGTAATTGGGCATGAGGAACTAGAGCTCCGTCATTGATCTGATATAAGTACACATATTTTAGTGAGCACAGTAATTGCTGTAAGCATTGCCAAGACCAGGGCTATAGATTAAGTAGCTACAGAGGATTGTCTAATGCTCCACCTATACCTTCTACAAGGAGCAGAGCTCAAATGCAATAATCTTGCCCTTTGTGTATGAATGTGTGTAATATGGCCAGGTCAGTGGAACATTTGATTGCAGATACAATGCTTTTTCAGCAAAAAGGCTCTTATAACTTTAAAAACTTAGAACACTTAACTGATTCCTGCCAAATTAAATTACTTAAATGCTAAGGTGGAGCTGACATTGGTAGATGACTCTAAAACTGATCTTGAAACACTGGTGAAATCACTAACATTTCAAATCCTTATTGTGCATTGATTTTCAGGACACTTTTATTAATCATTGATACTAATGTTTTCTATTGATTAGCAGGTTTCTCTGTGCACAGGTCATTCTGTGCAGCATCTCTGTGTCAGTCACATAACAAAAGACTCCCAGAGCTTGAGACAGTGAGGGCCATTGGGAAACTACTTAGTAAATGGTTAAGTTTCAGCACTTAGCAGCTGAAAATCTAAATA
>WEKW01023744.1:61019-87465 GCA_013389905.1 Sula dactylatra
ATTTTGTGAGACAATCAGGAGAAACATGGGCCTCCATGCACCATGGCTTCTGTGATGAAGAATTCCAGAAATATGGAGAAAGGAGTCCTAGCACTCTCCTGATGGCAGAGGATGAGAACCTGAGCGCACCAAAACACACACATACAAGTCAGTTGAGAAGCATCTGAGCTTAGGTACGTATACTTAAGAACATATACCTCAGGATTTAGCTCAGACTTTCTGACATCAGTGATATTTTTGCACTAATTTCTTGCAGTTTCCAAGAAACATTTTGCCACAATGAACTAGAATTTTGCTNTTTTATCCAATAAACTGGAATTTTTAACAACTGATAAACTTCTGTATGGGTCATTAACAGCAGTACAAAGTATTGCAATCAGAATTGCTGGAGGAGTCAACTCTTGCCTGTACCATCCAGAAGAAGAGATGATTCAAGCAAACAAAGAACAAAATGTGACTGTGTGCTATTTGCAGTGTAATACTATGAGTAACACAGAATAGGTTCCTAAAGTACCTTCTGTGTTTGGGGTTGTTTGATTTTTTTAATTTCTTAATAAATAAGTAACTCTGAGATCATGGAACAGCTTCTAGAAGATTAAAGGAACTATGTGATTTGAAAATACCTGTAGAACTCAATTTGGAGATATTTGATCATTGAATACCGGGTTGTCCACATGACACATGATAATACTCTCTCCCTATCTGTTCCCACAGCAAAAAGCCTTGATATTTCCCTGGATACTCCTCACTGGAAGCAAACCAAGAGAAAAAGGGAAATAGCTCCACTGATTTGGAATCGAAGGGGCTCAGCCATACTTTCTTACAGATTCACAAATCACTTTCATTTCACATATGATCACAGTCAAGGCACAGAAAAACTAGGAAAAACCACATTGCATACTATGGTCTTTTGAAATATCCAATAGTTATTAATTTCTATTGGCAAAATTATTAATTAATTATTGATTTTTTTTAAAAAATGTGCTTTTCTTAATGCTAACATTTATTATCTGTGAACAGGAGAGGTTTTTGCTTGTTCAGTCAAGTGTTTGCTTCTTCAGATTTTTTGTCATTTTTGTTTTCTTAGAGTTCAGCTTTGCAACTGCTCATTTCCCTTACTAAAGATCAGTGAATTCTGGTTTTCGGCCTTCCAAACAACTCAAACATTGTAGATTTAAATTTTAACATTACTTGCATTCTGCTTAAAAGCAACTAATAAAAAGAAAACAGAGGGACAGACAGTGGGGGGGGGGAATTCCTAAATCCTCTGAGTCAGAGGCTGCCTATTTAGAATATGTTTATTCAAAACCTAGCACAATGGAGTTCTGTTCCCATGACTGGGCCTCCTCTGTGTTACTGTGATACTAATAATAAATTGTTATAAGCACAGAAAGTAAAAATTTTTATGCATCCAAATGACAAGGAAACTTTGACCCCATTTTCAAAAGCACCTAAATTGCCTTCAGAGCCTGAATGCCATCTACTTTTGTACCTACAATGGCACTTTTGAAAATGTTACCTAAGATGTAAAAATGGATCAGTAATTAACCCAAGACTGAGATACTGTGAATAAAGAAGCTGAAAGAAGGAGAGAGGAAAATCCAATTTAAATGCATACTACATACACACACATATATATACTTATACACATACATATATACACATGCCAATTGAATATACTGCAATTAAACAGCATAGTATTCTCTTCACCTATATTTTTTACATATTTAAATATTTACATATATTTTGCATTAGGTCAATCACCTTTTCAATTGGCAAGAACGCTTACATTACAGGAAAAATACAGTAGCATCAACTGGCTCTGTGAACCTTATGAACTCATAACCTAGTCTGTGAGGCTTGCAAAACTTCAAACCACAGAAGCTACAACATAGTCCAGAAAAAACAATTTATCCTGGAATGCTTATTTGCAAGCTTTCCCACTTCCCCTGAAATCTTGCTTTTAGTTTCTCCACCCCGACAGCTACATGTGATAAACTACATATACTGCTAAGTATCTGCTGAGCAAACTCAAAGCTGTTATAGGGTAAAACAGGCAAGTCATACACATTATTTATGGTGGCCCCAGATGGCTATGGGAGACTTGCTAAATTTCTGCCCTGAAATTTAATGCAAGCTTAAAAATGTGAGAACAGGGAAAATTGCTCAATCCTTGCAGCGTGTAAACATTTGTACTATAGGAAGACATTTAGGTGTGCACTACATCTCAAGACTTTTTCAGTCTTTGTTTGCTTTTTTCACAGTTTTGTTGTCTAATGTGAACTTCCCAGAGTTAAAAAATAGAGCTCTGTCAGAATGACCCAAATCTACCAAGTAATAATTTGATCAGGCTGAAAATGTTAACAAGCCTTTCAGTGAAAGTGATCACAGGTCATCATGAAACTACAAACTGGGCAAGTTTTACACTGCCAGACAGTGTCAGGCTTGGATGGGATTATTCAGAGGCTGGCCCAGCTTTTTGCTTCCAGGAATTTCCCAAGAATGAGATCAGGCAATTGCTCAGCTCCACAACGGCTCTGTGGTACCCCTTGTTTTCAACAGAAGTCAAGAGCAGTGGATAAGCTTAGCCAAGTCATGAAGATGGTGATATCACCAGTGTCATGAGGACAGTTCTGAATTCCTTTTCCAGCAGATCTTTGTAATAATATTTTCCTGAAATGGGAACTTGGATAAGAACAGACTGAGGAAGTCAAAATCAAGGTAAAACATAAATAAACCTAATTTATTGGAGACCTTTTGGAAAGACTTTGGCAGCTATGAATTTGAGAAGTAAGGTTTGCAACATATTATTTTAATGTATAATTATATTCTTGATTGCCCTCTATTCCTAAGAGGTTTTTCTGCCTTGCAGTGTTTTCCTTCCTTAATTTTATGATCAACAGAACTCTTTCAACAACTTTTTTTAGGTGGGAAGCTCATCCCGGTTACTGGTGCCACTGTGACCTACAGAACAGATTGGTAAAATGCACCTCCATAAACTGATCCCTGAGGCAGAAGCTTGTCTAGGGGGCATTATCATGGCCAGTCAACTTCATCACACAGACTGCAGGGACCTCTTTAGGCTAAAAAAATTCACTTTCAGGAGTTGTTCAAGGACCAATACAGTCCTTTAAATCTCTCGTTTCTGTTGACTCCCAAGTGCCTGAGAAGCTACATCCCTCCCTATGGCAGTCAAGTCCATCTATTGCACACTTGCTAACAGTGATTGCAGAAACTATGATGACTAAACACAGATTTTCAAAGCCTTAACTATTCCTCCTTTCAGCTTCTTGATGTTGGATAAGCTGGCCATCAAGGAATAGTGCAGGGCCCAGCCACACGCTCTAGGCTGCTGCCCACTGACCTTCCTTTTGAGCTGCCAACTACTAAGTAGTTATCTTGACATAAACTTGACAGAGTATGATTTTTTAAATAAATGAATGCTAGTAGGACAAGACCACAAACACCTTGCAACTGTACTCTTCTATGATGAATATATCTTCTCAGGAGTGTTATTCCAAATATTTTCCAAGTGGGCAAGTGCCTACTTCATATGCTGTTTGCACTGCTTGTATTAATTAATGAAGACCGTTCAGCTCTGTCACTCTCTAAGGCATTGGCAGTAAATCCAGCTGGGTCCTGGTTGACAAGTATGGAAGCTCATCCCAACCATATGAAGAAAAGAAGCGAATATAGGTCATTGCCAGTTATTGGCTGTTCTGAACCAAAATAAAGTTTCACTGTTAAACCTCTTGCATGTTACTTTTAAGATGTATTCAGGGACAACAAGACTTGTTTGCTGTCCTTATTGGCTTCAATTTACAATACAGCTATTTCACCATCCCATTCTGCCTTTAATTCAGTCACAAAAGGCCATGCACTGGAAAGTTATTATTATTTATTTACACCACACTACTGCCTAGGCACCTAATTGAGGATCGATTGTACTATGTAGTATACAGACATATAACAAAGAAAACAGTCCCTGCCTCAGGCAGTTGCAGTCTGTGTGGCAAGTACAGCAGGTAAACACAAGTGATAAATAGCACAGGGCTGGATGAGTGAAAAATAAAATGCATAAAATTTATCAGAAAACAAATGTTCAACTTCCTACCTAGGCTTTATATTTGTCCTGTCGTCAGCATCCCACTCTAGCAGTTGATTTTTAACCTCTTTTGGTATGAAACTTAATACTTTATGTTTGCATGCAGATAAATTCCATGAATAAAAATATGATAATAATTTCAGATATGCTTAGAAACCATATGTATATGCATTACACAAAAAGTTAAAAATTAGTGAGAAAGACTATCAGCAATCACAAGGCTTTGCATGTATATCGGAACGCATCTAACCATAAGCGCATGTAGGTGTTTTTCCTGTACATCTCAGTTCATTGCATGTATACAGCTAATACATATTAATATACTTCAACATCATTATCCTATTTGATACTTGTAAAGATGGAAAAGAGGCTGAAGAAAAGTCTGGATAAATGAGTAGCAAAAAGTAGCCTAGAGAGCACCAGGTAGAATGGAAAATGAGTGACAGAATGAGTCTTGAATCACTGTCCATCTATGTGTTCACTAGAAAACTCTCCTTAATTTTCACATAATTATTGTTTATGGTGTACATTTCATCGACCTGGTTACATTGATTCCAATGAGAAATGCCATTTTGTAATTGATGGGTGACATTAAACAAACAAGCGCAGACTGATATTCAGGCCTAGCAATCACAGAAGGCCCAGCAGCAAAGTGAGTCAGTGAAAAAATCAGCTACCCTATTGTAAAATGCTCTGGAATTTAAAACAGATTTGTGTCATTTAATTCATTGAGCTGACCCTTCAAATCAAGCTGTGCATATCTGAGGTGAAAAGAAGGGCTGTGGTCTATGTACACACAATATTTCCGCTGTTCACCAACATCTCCACATGTAGCAACTGTTACCGTCCTGTCCCCCTTCTTGTTTTTGCAAGACGTCATTTAAAAGAACAACACCTACTTTATGTATTTTATTAGATACTCACATTTAACATTCCATTTTTTATACATGGTGAAATATATATGGATCGATCCAAAATAGAAATGGGTGTAGAATGAAAGCATGTTGACAACCCATCTACTGGTGCACTCGAGAGAGGCTCAGGCAGAGAAAACAGCTGTTTCCAGATGTTGCTACTTTTGTAGACTGAACTCTGTGAAGAGTCCACATGTATGGAGGGTATCTGAGGAAAGACTTAGCCTGCACCTGTTCTCCCATATAAAATAAGGCCAGGGCACAGTCTGAAGTACAGTTAAGTACGGTACCAAGATCATTGCCTTATTTTATCATTATCACACTCCCTACCACAGTTTTGGCACATACCAGACAATACCTGGATGTGGTTTACGGGGTAGGACCTTTCAGGAGCTATTCCCACTAGGCAGCTTGAAAGCTGTCACACTGTCTTCTGAGTGGAGCAGACACAAGTTATGTGAACACAAGCCAGGCCATACCATTTGCGCTCAAGAACAAATAATAGTCCCTGAAGTATTTTATACACTGCTTAGACATAGCTTTTTGAGGTGTAGGACATACCTGCTTGATTTCCCCACGATGAGGAAATACCCATGAAATCTACATCTGCATCTCTTCATAGTGACCTCCTCTAAAGACTCTTCTCCTTGTACTGAAGAACGACTACACAAGATACATTTGAAGATGAGGATCTTAAAAAGATCATCACTGACTGCATCATGCAACCTGGACTGAAAATAACTAACTGGGATTTCATTTTGCTTGTATGGATCACCAAATATTATGGCTATAAGGCTGCGTGGAGCCTTAACTATGAATCCTGCAAACAATAGGCCAAAGAGGAGATGCAGAGAACGGGCTGAAGATGCAGAAGCAGAAGCGATTCACAGCAGGGTAGGCACGAGGGGAGTTAAGTTGCATGAGGTGATCAGGAACACCAATTAGGATTGGGATGGTGGGTCAGGAAACAAGGCAAGGAACTCCGTTCCCAACGTTACTGATTCTCAAAGGCTGCAATCATGGTAATAAAGGGTGCCTGGGCATGTTCCTAAGCACTGGAACACATTATAATATTAAGCTTCTAGAAACAATTCTTGCATATTTTTGACCTAGGTAACTTGCATGATCCTACCTTAACAGTTTATAACAATTTTCAAGTATATTTTGAGAATTAGCCAGGACAAGGACTATTCCCAACAGGCAATACAGATGAGGTGACCTTGTGTTGAAGAATGAAATACATTGCTATATGGATGCAGCGCATCCTATGCCTGTTGGTGTCAGTGGAAGAGGATTGTCCAGGGGTGTTTAATACAACTGTGTGGTCACAGTCTTTCTCCTGAAAGCTGGCTGTGACGCTAGGACCTGATGGAAGGTCTGTTTTCTATCTATATGGAAACCAGTGACTAGCTTTCTATGAATAAATCTGCATGATGTTGCAACATAAATCCCAGCAGGATTTAGCCAATGTGTTAAATTCCAAAAGTGAGCTAGCTTTTTTGGAAAGAGCTTTGTAAGTTTTAAAGGTTTACATGGGTTCATCAATACACTGGACAAAAGCATGAATGGTAAACACAGCGAGTACTATTAAGCACTCAGGAAACAAATCCAGCTCAGTAAATTCTCTCAGCTGAAAATACTTGTATGTTAGCAAAATATTAAATGTAAACATTACATACATACTGCCCTTACTCTAAGCATCTGCTGATGGTCACTACTGGCAAGAGAGTGATGGAGTAGAGTCAATATGGTGATGATACGTTTTAAGGTGTGTCGTGTGTCTGTACATGTATGTATATGCACGCAGACATAGGCAGACATAGACATACCTACACACACATAAAGAAACACTTTAAAAAGGTTTTCTAAGGTCATAAATGTACAGGCTTTCTGTTGGAAGGTCAACAACTAATAGCTGAACTTTCTAGAGGTTAAAAAATTTTCCACCCAAAATTCAAATTAAAACTTGAAACAGAAGGTCAATGACTACAAACTAACAATCACTGAAAACTAAGTCTTTATTCCTGATCTATTCTTGGCCAGAAGAAAGGAGTAAACTAATACATTCATATTATGTGCCTTTTTCTCCCATGTCCCCCACTGAGTAAATTATAGTTAAGCACACTTGCATATAGTGTCTGAAAAGAAAACGAGCATTTTTTGCTGGTTAATTTGAAGTGTAGGTGTCTGATTAATTTTAATGCAGTTATTCCCTTAGAAACTAGTTTATTAGGAGAGGTTGTAAATGTTGCTCTTCTTCACTAGATGTTGTCTTTTATACATTTTCAGATATTTTTCTTGAAGTCTGTCGCTGCTTTTTCAGAAAAGGAATAAAGCAGTCTTTATCACCAAATCTATGTACCTTGGGGTCTGTACCTCAGAGGTACTTCATGAAGTTAATTTAAAAAAAATTTACAGAGTTGAAGCCAGGAAAAAATAGAGAAGCAAAGTACTGATAGTAAATTACATTGAAAAGGACATAAATCATTTTTACCTGTCTGCCTACATTTAATATTTTTATGTTTCAACACAAAGGCTGTGGTAACCTTTTTGTGGAAGGGGCTTTATAGCTGTAATTCTGAGCAGTGGCTGAGGATATTCAGTGGCAAAATACCTTTTTCTTGTGTTGCAAAAGAGCAGCCATTCTGCCTTAGTTAAAATCTAAATGTCAGGATCACGACTGATCATGATTAAATTTTCTGTCATCCCTGCTAACTGTGAACAGAGGGGTCAGCATTTGGCACCTGAATTAGCAGATATGGCCAGCAACACTTTGCGAGGATGTCAGGCACTCTTTAGCTGATTATTCTTGTTGCTCCATAAGGGCTGTGAGCAGGAAGGTAAAGGGAGCTCAAGCAGCTGTGGAATTCACAGATTCCAGCCACAAGTTTTATAACATGCCAAGAATTTATCCCCCCATGATGACTTTGACCTTTTTTATTTTTTGCTTTTTTTTCCCCCCTAAAGAACTAGAGATATTCTTTAACTGTTCTAAAAACCCAAGACATTTCTTTGTCTGCTCTTCCAAGGGGAGGGCTCTTTTACACTGTATTCATCTCCAAGCTGGGACTGCCAATTATAGCTCCACCTGGGTTCAGGAATAAAAGATATCAGACTGCAGCCTTTGTCCTTTTTTTGACTGCTTTATGCTGCTATTACATTGATTGCTCTTTGTTTCCCTGCAAATGGGGTCTTACAATTGCAGTCCACCTCCTTCCTTCCCTCTACCAGACTCTTTACTCCTTGTTCCAAGCTTTTTTTCCTTCCCTTTTCTTCCTTTTCTATTCTTTATTTTTTTCCACTTTTACTATTAATTTTTGGTAGGTGTTGAGTTTTGATAAGAAGCACTCGCCTAGCTCCAAACCACTTCTGTATTAGTTTTTAAACCACACTTAAAAGACAAGCAAAGGTAAATCAGCAGTGAGATTGACATGGATGTTGTCTTTATCTGGGAATAATTCAGCACGCTGTGTCTCATTTACACTTTGTGATTATGACTGCTTTTAATATGAATTTTCTGTTCAGTTTAGAGACCTGATGTGGATTTTTCTGAATTAGAAGTGGGTCCCTGCCCCTTTGTGGTCTATTCACATCTGCCCAGAGAGCAGAGCAGGAAAACTGCAGCCAACAATGTCAATACAACCCTATAAAGATTAATAGGGTACCTGAAAAGCAACAAGGACTTTGAGTGATTTCAAGGATTCCAAAGACTCAAGAAATCAATTTCAGTGAAAATGTCCTTGCTAATTTAGTACCTGATAGTATTTGACACCTCTGTACTCCAGTAAGAACACTGAGCAATATAAGGGTAAGATTTCTGTGCATGTCTTTTGCAGTCAGGATTGCAAATGAAAATTTATGCTAGCTAAATCCATATGGACAGAAAGATAAAGAATACCCTTCTAATACCCATCTATTCAAAACAAAAATTAGCTCTATTATTATCTTCACATCTAGTGAAAAGAAATAAATCAGTAATGCAAAGTAAATTACGGAGACCGGATAAATAAGAGTGGAATATTGTCTAAACTATTAAATCTTGCATATTGTGTCCAAACTGCTGCAGCATTGTCTTAGCACTGAAGAACCATGTCAGGCTGCTGGGGAAAAAAGCCCACAGCTACTCCTGACATGAGACAATTTGGATGCCAGTAGACTTGATCTTGTCATTGTTTCATTGTGCATTAGCAAAGACACCAGCTCATGCTAGATGCTCAAAATAGGATAAAAGCAATCCATAAAATAAAATCTCTCCTCTGATGATGTCGTATGTATTAAAATTCTGTTTATAGTGAAGATTTTTATATGTCCTAATTACATACTGGAACTAACTATTGTCAGTTCTGCCATCCTGAAAGAGCCTTAATGATGACATTATAGTTTAAATAGAATTTTTAAGCAGATCTAATGTAAAAAAATATGTAATTAATCAAATTTTAAGTTTACCTGATCTAGGAATAGAGATATGCTATATCTTTCCCTAATATTAGTGCAGTCTTTGTGATGCAAACAAGATCTAGAGTTACAAACTTTCAAAAACAAAATAGGAAAGAAAACTAGATACATCTTAAAGGGCTGCAGAAAGGACAAAATACTTAATAAGGGACACATTTCTTCTTCCAACATCTGTAAAATATCTTATACACATATTATTTTTTCTAGGAAACATTTCTATTTCATTAGCAGTAGTAAGGTCATTACCCAGGTCCCTTTTCTACTGTGCCAAAAAATTTGCACATATGGGAATAACAGGGAAGCAAGCAGATGAAGAGGGTTAAAGGGAGAGTGATCCAATATACACTGTTGGATGTCGGATGGTACAAACCACATGTGTAAGTATTTTTTGTCAACCAGTAGCAGCATTCATATTGCATTATTTCATTGCAAAGATGCTGGAGGAAAAAGGTAACAAACTGGTGTTTTCTTTTTTCTCCTTCAGCTTAGATAAGGAAGAAGATGTATTTTGCAGAACTTCAGAGAAATCTGATAAGCTTTGCATAAATTGCATACACATACTGTGTGTAAGTATGCATATTGTCCATATGCAGACACACACACACACACACATACTACAGAATACGCATACAGATACACATGACTAGCAGCACACACCATTTCATTATGTATCAAACTACAATGCTGTGCAAGGAAAGAGAAAACTTTTGACCTTCAAAGCATAGCAAACATAGTGATCCTGAGCTGTATGCCTAAGTAAATGTCTTATGTTTGAAGGTTAGCTATGCATAGTTTGAGTTAAAGTTTTAGGATTTATGTGTTTGAATCCTACCTACCGTACAGCTTCTCGGTGTGTCTAGCCTTGTGTGAGTAATGCAGGTTAATCACTGAAGCATTTGGCAGTGTAAGGACAAGGCAGAGCAGTGAGCAAACCTCATCTCCCATCTCTCATCACTGCTGGCTGTCCTGTTCACTTGTATGCATTGCCTGGCTTGGCACCATGGCAAGCTGCACCCCTGTTTAAGTAAAATGTGTCTAATGAATGAGCCTCACAGATCTATTTTATATTTGCCAGGTTCACAGGCCTCATCTGCACTGATAAAACCTAGTGAAAAACTTGTTAAAGGGAAGAGAAAAAGAGAAGCAGGGCAGTCAGAATTAATAGCTGCTGTGCTACTATGAATGGTGCCAGAAACTGTCTTCAAAATAGGATTTCAAGCTAAAATTCGGAAAGGAAACTCTCAAATAAATATAACAAAAGCACAGGGAGGTCGTGCGGCTCCCACTCATTTCTGCTATTCAAATAACCATCGCATTAAAATGATGTCATTGCCAGAAAAGTGGCAGTTCCGACAGAAACATCTGCTTCCTATGAGTTGTCTGAGTAACATCCACAGAGTATACCAAGAAAACGTATTTGAAGCACAGAAGTCGGAGTTAAAATCTCTTTCATTACTGGATTTGCCACAGTGCTCATGCAGGACTTTGAGCACGTTGCTAAATATTGCTAAGCTAGTGTCTCTTCAACAGCTTAACAAACACACCAAAAGGTGACAGGGTTAAAACAGAGTTGATCCCACTGAAGGCATCAGGAATCTGTTCCAGATTAGAAGTATCAACCCACCTTCTGCCAGTTAATTTGTGGGCATTAATGCTCATGATGTGTTTTGCAGTCCTTAGATAAATAGCCAGACATGGAAAAAGGGCCACTCAAAGACCACTTTTTGCTGTGCTTTGTGCTGATGACTCATTATTTTTCTGGGAAAGAAGGTCACTGTCTCTTGAATCATCAACAAAATGGCAGTAAATTCTGATTTCAGACTGTTTGCAGGGCCTGAGGGGAGGAAGGAGAACAAGGAGGGAGAGCCTTTTGCAGACAATTCCTGAGAATTTTAGCGATCAGGTTTTTTCCAGCTTTTTGTTGAGCCCAGGCACAAAAGGAACTTGTTCTGTCTGTGAAAAAGGCCAAAGACATAGCCCTTGTACCTTGTCAACTCAAATTTATTAGAAAAGATCTTCTAGAAGCTATAAACTTTTCCTAGCTTCAACACTTCTCTCCAGGTGCCCATGTGGTTCCTGTAGCGTCATGTTTCTTTCTGCTACTGCTACCTTGGTTTGTCTGAGATATGTGAGGGTGGAAAGACCAACTCTCCACAAGGTAATCATGCTGGGCACTACAGTTCTGCAAATGGGAAAGGCTGTGAAAAGTAACTGAGACTGAGGTCTGACATCTTATACATGACTGCACCTTCTGAAGATAAGCTAGCTATAAAAAAGAGGGACTGTGTACTATAGGTGTTATAGTTGGCCTTGAAAAATTGGCTTTTTCTATGATGCCGTATCTTTTTATTTCTCCATTTTACTAGAATTATTGACCATCAGTGATCACTTCAGAAACTATGAAATACACCAGGAAAAGTAACTGCATCAAACCTGAAGTCCTGGTTGTTAAAAAGAATATATTGTGACTGATATTATTGATAAATATAGATATAACATCAAAGTTATCATTCCATAATCCTTAAAATGATCACACTTTAAGTGCCCTGGACCAAAATATCAAGTACATTGACATGCAGTTATCTATAGGTTGAAGTGAGTTCAGGAACCTGTATTTCTTCCATCTGGAAACCCTCTTAAAACCAAATGTGTATATGTCATCAGTAGCAACAAAGTCTCTGCCTTGTCAGTGCTTTATTTTGTTTTAAAAGATCAGAAGTTCACCTACTCATTTTTTACAAAGAGCTTTCTCATTCAGGTTCCCTAAACTAAGTTCTTTACATATCCACAGCAAGGTTTGGGCTCTCCTAAAACCTGATAGCCTCTTCTGAGGAAGGACTTGTCATTAACACTCCTTGAGTTCATGCTTTGTTTCTGGGCTTCGAGCCTTAGCAGTCAAACTAGTCTTTTAAGTCCGGTAGATTCACAACACTGAACCAGAATCTGACCTAGTGATTCCCCCCTCAAGTATTTGCTAAGCAGTGGCAAAGCTCAATACACTCTTTCCTGTGTATTTCTGCAGGCAGATGCCTCTGGAATTAGACCAACACATTCATCCAGAAAGCAAACTAATTATGAGACCGCAGCTCCAGATTCATTAGGAAGGGCAGTTACACAAAGAAAAAAAAAATAAGTTTGCTTTTTGATATTTTTTGGGTTTAGAGGGTAGGTTGCTAACTTCACTTCACCCCCTGCTCAGCAACTGTGAAAACAAAATATGTCATAAAATGGCAGACTTGACCTCAACATCATTTAATTGTAAACTGAACATAAGTGGCACATTCATCATGTTTCGAAGGCACTCACTGCTCTCCTTTACCCCACTCTTTCCCACCTAACAACACTCCTCAGGGCAGAGGCCAGGCCACTGTGAAAGATAAGAGTGGGAAACAAACACCACGGGGATGGAGCCCTGGGGAAGTGAGATGACAGAGTGCACAGCACGACCACAACGATGCACATTGGGATGGGAAGGTGGAGTCGCATGTCAAATTCACAGTTTCTTGTCCAGTCTTGTGTAAATCAGGACAGTGCTGAAAACTCTGGCTGATCTAGGTTGTTTTCTCTTTCTCTTTAATGCTTTCTGATTGGATTTTGCATGCAAATTTTGAACTGCTCTGAGATAAGATTTTTAGCAGCAATAGCAGCAGATCAACAGTTTATATCTTTGCACACAAAGTCTGCTAAGTTAAAGGCCAAACTTTTTCAAAATTCAGTTCAAAATGACTAAATCAATAGATTTACACAAAAGTTGTCTCTTTTTCCCATGCTGGTAAAGTTCAAATATGACACTTTCATGAGTTACGTATGAAGGTGTTTTCCACTAGTTTATTTTGCTACCTTATGGAAATAGGAATAAGCTTAATTCCTGTCCAGTATAGCAAGTATAAACTGTTCAATTTAAAGCACAATTGGGGAATTCCTGACTACAGACTGATTAGATCAATAATACCCTTGGCTTGTAATCGGGCTGAAAAAGCAGACCAGCTAGACAGAAGGTATGATTTTGCTTTCTAGGAAGAAAATAAGTCACACCAACTTGCCTGCATCATCACCAGGGACTGGACACCATCAAAAGAGCAGGAGAGTGGCACTGCAGCACCTGGCTGCCAGGCAGTGTCAGATCAGGTCTGTGTGCTTATGAAAGAAGCAGAGAACAACTTTTGTAAGTCTGTCTGCCACAATGGTGTCTTCAACATCAACAACATCATAGTTTGCTTCAAATCCAGTACCAAAAAGGGATTTTTATAAGTTTTTAAGAATTTGGGGGGGTTGTATAAAGACTGACTAGGGAGAAGCCGTTTAAGGTACATCTGTGTGTTAAATAAACAAGGAAAAGGACGAGTTTGGTGGAATGGAAGACTGTTTCTTCCATAGTATAGCAATTGCCTAGCGCTAAATATTATACAGATATAGTACTAAGCCAAGAAAACCTGGGGATAGCACAATATTCCTAAGAAATGCTATGAACTTCCACTCTGTTTTTTTCCTACATAGAAAAGGGTTCCTATTCATCTCAGTGCGAGTTTTCTCTGAGTAAAGATTCTGTTCAAATCAAGGCTTGGTGGGGCTCCAGTAGTGTTTCCTATGCAGATCTGACAAAAGTGTAAGGGAATGAGAAGCTAGCATTAGTACCAAACTTGAGTGGGTAGCATATACTCCTGATGCCATGCAGCAGGATTTCATTCACTGGAATGCTGGCAAGAATCTGAGTCCTCACTCCTCTCAGATGACCTCAGCTAAGATTTCAGAAGTTGTGTGTGTGGTTGTGGGTGTGGGTGTGGTTGGGTGTGTGTGGGTGTGTGTGCATGCACACGTGTGAGCCTCTGCTGACTTATTTTCAAATAATCTGTCAGAATCAGATGGTGGAAAAGTACTTAAAATTATTTTCACCTAAGAAAAGAGATGAGGAATGTTTATAGCTGTCCTTTTCTTGGATACCATTCAAAACGTTACGCCTAAATTTCTGTTGGGTAACACATTCCTTTTATGAACTGAAACTGAAGTGGGTCATTGGCTTGTAAAAGACATCATTATTTTGAGCTGTGTGCTAATTAGTTCACTTCCACTGATTATCGCTAATACCTATGGCTGTATGATTCGCATAGGCCAATAATATGCACAAAAAAACAAAAGAATGTAGATAAAAAACTTAGAGTGACTTAAAAAAGATTAAACACAAGCTGCAAATATGGAAACATAAGAGACCTGAAATGAAAAAACCACATATTAAACATCAAATTTAAATCTGCTTTAAAGAAGGATTAAACGTTCACTGTGGACTGTGAGAGAATCCATTTCTAATGGTGAATTTATATCAGTCCACAGGGAACCCTATCAAGGCACAGCTGACTAATGACTATCATTTTCACTTGATTTCATTAGTATTTAAGTTATAGCATGAAGTACATTCCCTTCGGTGCACTGAAAGTTAGTGATTTACATACATTTGCTGTGAAGCTTTTGCTTTGCCTAATAAAAAAATGATTTGCTAGTTGAGAGTGTATTCTTTCTTATGCCTACCTAAGTCCACCCATTCAAAAATAAATGTTAACTTTTCATATGATTAGTCACAACACATTTTAAAGGCATGTTATAATAAAATTAATATGATGCTGTCAGCCTGAAATTTTTTTCAGGATATGATGTAACACACTTTGTTAGGCAGCCTCTAATTGTTTGTAACCAGATTTTTCTGTACAGTGTGTGCATGCAACATGACTTTTTCCTCTGTGGCATCCAAATCCACAGGTGCAGCAAAATGTCATAGACAAGCTTCAATTTACAGACAACTGATTGTGTGTGTATTTGTAACAAATCTGTAAAAGAAATTCTGAGCATTTGGTCAAGACAGGTAGCCTTTTGAAAAAGGAGAACACACTGAAAGTAAATGGCTGCCTGGGTGTCTGTTGCTGGCACCTTCCTCCTGGATACCCCATCCAACTGTAAAAAAACCCACTCACCCTTACCTCCAGTTTTCCCTCCCTATTCTCTCACCTCCCGTCACTGCCCACTCAGACAATACAGCCTACTAAACTGGATGCTCCTCATGCACTTCTTCAGGCTTTTCCACCTTTGTAGCTTTACTCATACCCCTCTCTTTTCCATGCTGCTCTTCATCTCCACCTGCATTTTCAAATTCCTCCCACAAAGTGTCTGACACATAAACAGGTACAAGCAGCTCCACATCTGTATTTTGCAGAGAATTCCATACACATAACTTTCTTCAGAATATCCTCTCCTCCTGAGCATGTCTGGACCATGGACAGATACAGGACACGGACACTGTTAAGTAAATAATACTCTCTATTAGTGTTAATAGCAAAGCCCAAACCTACTCTATACATGACACTAGCCTAATCATACGCTATTCTCTTTTTCATTTTTTTTAATACAGGGGTTACAGAAAAGCTTGCAATACTATGCTTAGGTAAGCAGGCATATCTGTAAAACATCAGGCCTATATGCATAAAAACAGGAAACCCTGAACCTATAGCTATGTTCAGAAGCACAAAGGGATCAAATCAAAAGCAGTGTTTAAAAGAAGGCTCTTAACTGCATGCTAAGACAGTTCAGCAAACGAACAGAAACCTGCCTCAAAAGTTGTGTGGAGAGGGATTGAGGGGGTAACATACTGTGTTTGCCATTTATAATCACTTGCTGTAAATCCTGGCCACACAGGAAAGGTCCATGTAAAACACTTCTGATTTGTGTTATTGGCATCAATTACCTGTGTCAGCCAGACATCCCCATCAAAACTGGAATGCTATAAACAGACACTGAGAGGTGAGCCCACATGCCAGATATCTGACAGGTTAAATAGACAGCATGGAAGAGGGAAACAGAGGAAGGGTTGCTATTCCTGTGTTTTACCTGGGGTACTGAAATACCGAACGCTTAAACAACGTGTTCAAATGGCATAAATGTAAGACAGAAGCAAGCTGCAAACTCAGGTCTCCTACTTCATAGCCTTTTGCCTCAGCCTACCAGATTTTTACATCTTCTTCTTTGTTTTCCTCCGATATTTTGATTTTATGTTTCTTTTGATTAGTGGAACTACTCAAGGTTCAATTATTCCAGTAATGGAGCATGCATGAATCAAGAGCAAAAGGATGAGTTTTACTTGATTTTTTTAGGATGAACGCATCAAGTGGAAATGGGCCTTTTTCCAGATCAGCTGCTGCTTCTCTCCACTCTATATAACACTCGTCTGCTTCGATACTCTTGACAGAAGATTGCCGCTTCAGCAAAAACCTTTGAAGGTTAAAAAGTTTATTCTAAGAACCTGGTGTGTCTGAACATGTACCCTCTAACTGGAGATCTGAAATGAGGAGCCCCTGTGACTATTCTTCTCTCTCTGCCAGTAGAATCAGAACTTCCAGTTAAGCCTTCCAAGCTTTTATAAACCATGATGAAGATTTATCTTGGTTTAGGGACTGGACGGATCATAACTGAAAGATCAAAAACAGGTTTCCAACACTAGAAAGGGAAAAAGTTAGTGAAAACTTGCAGTATACAGAAAGCATAAATACACTTCTGTGAAATCATGCTAGGTGTCCCAAAAACCATGATGAAAGCATAGTTTTATCCATTTGATGTTGGCTTCTAAGAATGCTGGGGGTCCAGCAGTTCCTTGTTTACTTAAACACTCAAATCTCATTGTAATATTTCAGCAGAAGGTCTTTAATTTCTAAATCCCGGCACACACATGCTCTAGCCTTTACTGTGCTGCAGAGTTCAGCTGAGACAGTGGTTCTGTCTCATGCCTCTGTCTGCCAGCAAATGCCCTTTAGCAAATGATACTGCTTTCAAACAGTGCATTTCCCTTTGAATTATTTGCAATACCACTGAGTGGTCTGCAGTTTGTTCTCCACCCCAGCAATTCAGTTTCAAAAATAAACTGCAATATTTTAGATTAAAAAGGAAGTCTCTGAAAATAAAGACTGCCAATATGTTATGCATGCTAAATCATTTTGAAAATTCTGACCTCAAACAAAATGTATTACTAGTTAAGCACAAAGAAATGCATTATTTTAGCCTACTGCTGTTTTGCCAGGCCTTCAAGTTAGATTTAAATGAACTCAGATCAAATGAGTATGTGAAAAAGAAAATAGTTTTACTGACTCTGCTCACAGTGACTGTTGACTGCTCTTTGAATTTCAACTTCCTCTATTAATATGAGAATTTGTGAGCAAGATATAAACTATCCTTGAGGGAGAAAAAGGTAAGCAGAGTGGACAACTAGAAGGATTTTATGAAAACGTAGCTGAATGTTAACTGAAAGTATTTCTTTTCTTTCAATATCCATAATTAGCTGAAATCTTTACATTTCTATTACATTTAATCATTTCACTTTCTGCCTGTATGAAAGATCAGATTCAGGTTGAAACCTGAGATAGAAAATGTTTTCCCCATTATCTGCAAATCAGTGCATTATTGAAAGTGGCAAGGTATGTGAATAAGCACTGCCTGAAAGTGCCACTAGGGAGGATGACAAACTAGCAAACAGAAAGGTTTTTTACAACTCAGAAGTCAAAACAGAGACTGAGGTTCTCCAGTGCCTGGTTTTGTTTAGTTTGTTTTTTTTTTTCCAAGCAGAATCACAGGAAGAATTCTGTTCATTTGTAAAGCATGTTGAACAGCACAGCATGCTCTAAATGGTTGAAAATGCTACCTATTTGTTTAAACTGTGATTAACACTCTGCAGAACTCAGGCTATCCAAATCTTAATGATTAATTGAACCTTATTTAATTTGCCTATTGTATTTTCAATAAACCAAACTCTAAAATCTTACAGTAAAGTACTTAATAATGATTAACAGTATCTCAGCAAATCTGTGGTTCTTGGTAAGGTGATCCTGTAGTAAAAGCCTGTAGCTCCTCTAGGCCAGGCTCAGTAAGCAAGGTACCCTTTGCTAAGAAAATTCAGGAAATTTAGCAGAATCTGATCTCAAGACAATGAAAGGCTTGTTTCTCCGTGAGATGTGGAGTTGGCTTTTCCACTGGCATGATGTGTAGACTGATTCTGTTGGATTCCCTGGGATTCATTTGGGTGGACCTCCCTGAAACCAGATCTATCTTTTGAATATTCTGCTGTTCTCCACTGCTTATAAACAAAGACAGAGTATTAATGATACTTATTAATTTTTATTCTATAATTAGATAAATAAAATAGTTCTCTTTCTACACCTTTAGACCCTGTGTTGTAATTTATCAGAAGTTGTCAATCTTGAGAAACATGTTAAGCTTTGGCTTACATCTTCTTCTGAAACCCTGAAACTCATGGCAGGTGCTGCTCTATACTAGCTTGGCTCTCAAATTCATAGCCAAACAGGCTATGGTAGGGCAGCTTAGAGTCAACCGTTGGATGAAAGTTCACCACTGTCAATGGGAAGGTGTCGTGCAGTTATTTGGAGCTTTGGGCTGGAATTTCCTTGGTGGAAGCCCCTGGGCAAACTCTTATCCTTGGAACATCCATGGACACCATTCCCATCAGCTTAAAACAGAGAAATCACAATGGCATTTGAAAACCATGGCAGGCTTAACCTTAACTGAGAGGGCCTTTACTAAGAGGATTAATTGTTTGCTCAAAGAGGGGTACCACCTCCTTAGAGATAGCCATTTCCCCTTCTCAGATAAAAACACTTTCAAAAATTTTGGTGAGTTGCCACAGACAGCATTCATGTGAGTGTCACCCATGGACCTTTGGCTTCTGTGATGATGCCACAAAGTATACAAAATCTATCAGTGCTTTATTCTGCCAGACATTAATAAGCATGTAATTATATTATAATTAAAAGGCAATTATTCACTGGCAACTACTGAAGATGTCTTTAATGGTCTGAGTGTGACTACTATGTAATTTGTAGACAGAAATAAGTGTGCAATTACCCTGTTAGTAACACAGTAAGTACCAAATACATCCAAGCATCTTTCTGTTTTCTGACATGGAGTTACTGACACCTGCAAAGCATAAATTACATAGCAACTACATATGCAGCTGCCAGGTGATCTACAGTAGAATGAAAAGATGGTAAATATCATTTCAGAATTAGGGTCCGATTCACTAACATAAAACCGGTGTAATAGATTAGTGATCAGTACTCAAATCTGAAATAAGACCAGGCCACTGAAATCAACCGAGTCGTACTGGCTTAAAAGAGCTATAAACGTGTTGCTAGTTAAACCCAAATCTTTGTGTAGAATGAAGGATTTAATAAATTATATTGTCACAAGTCTAGAATTAGGAGCTTATCACTTTCACATGAACTGATCCTACCTTATTCAAAAAAGAGAGGTTCTGCTGTTCCTATTACAGGTTCCTATCACAGATCATTCGTGAGCAACAGAGCCTTGCTGTATGCAGACCCTTGTATGTCAGCTTCTCACCTCCCTCTTATGTCATTGCTCCTGTGACATTTCCAAATAATGGGTCAGAAAGAAGGTAGGCCCCAAGCAGAGGAACTTACCAGGTGAGTGGAAAAGCAGAAGCAAAAGCCCCATGGCAAGAAGTGCTATAAACACTTCACAGAAAACACTGAATACACTATTTTGAAGCAAATGACGTGTCATCTTTGTGACTGCTGCAGGTTACATCCATTCTTGTGAAACGGACACTCATGGCCCATTCTAATGAAGTCCATGTTTATTGCATGTAAGTGCAGCCTTAGTGTTAGGCATTAGACTTGAAACCAGATTGACTACTTAGCGCTTGAAGCTGAAGACATGTTTATGTAGACTGACACACACTTATTATCTCAATCTTGAAACTTGTGCGTCTAACTCACACACTGCACACCAAAAGATCCCTGTCAAAAACCACACTAAAGCACATTCTGAGTTTAATTTTAAAAAGGCTTTACACCCAGAAATTAGTATGAGCTACAAGTGGTCAGAATGCTTGAGTATCAGTCCAATTTTATACAACAGCCTACAATAAAAGTCCATGTTTGAGTTTTAGTTATGATTAGTTCAGCTAAAATGAAAATCGTCTTTGCTCTCTCTAAAGAAAGGACAAAAGGAATAGAGAAACATAGGACTGCAAAAGACCTCCTGAATCATAAAGTTTAAACCCCAGAAAGGAAGGAAAGCAATTTACTGCAACTAATCCAGTGTGATGCAAAGCAACACACTGTCATGCTGGCAAAATATAAATATTTCTCTCCATCTATATTCTGTTTCACTTCCTTGGTCTGGGAAACTAAAATTCAGCAACAAATCCAAGTATGTGTATTCTTTAATCAGACCTCTGATTTCAGTTATTACTATCATTTTGCTTAGCATTTGCCATCTCATTGTACATTCTTGCTGAGTTTCTTCAGCAGTGTCAGAATACAGCCACTTAAAATTTACAGCAATTCATTTAATGTTCTGTCATCCATCAGAATTTATAGCAATACTGTCCAGAGATACCTGAATCCTATATAATGAAACACAAGACTATTGATTACAAAATAGGATGATGAAAGGGGGACTGGGGTGTCTTTCCAAAAGGTTGTGGAGGAAAATGTGAGTCTTCTCAAAGCACCCATTTGAAAGTGGAGCAGGATATCGCCCTCCACATGGGCGATAATTTGGAGTGATATGGATAATTAAAGGTTTCTCCAACAGATGTACTGCAGGAGTGCTGTCATCCTTCTCTTCTCTGTCCACACTGGGGTGTTTCAGGGTGATTAATTGTGAATTGGCAAATGTCAATATGCCCTGGAGAGTATTTTGTTGAAAACATACAGGCATACCAGCGACAGCCATTAATTTCTGTTTAGTCCTGCTTGCAAAATTGCACTGAGAGTGGTGTTCATGTCTTATAATTTATCTGAGGGTTTCTAGGGAACAATAGCTTGCAACCTAGCTGCTGGCACTCTCTATTAAAACTTTGAATTTGGTATAACGAAGGGTCATTATTGTGTCTGAAAGACTGGATTGCATGAAGACTGAACCTACATGTAAATATATGACTATTCATTTGCTCAGTTAGACATGAGCATAAGTGCCATGGAACTGAGACCACAGAGTGATCTGGTCACCAGCACTCTGTGTCTCCTGCTGATGTAAATCAGAAAAAAAGAAAAAAAGGGGAAAAAAAAAGAAAAATAAGAAAGTAAAAAAACCAGCTTTGCTTTATGAATGGCTTCTTGTCATTGTGTTACCAAAACAGTTAGAAAGACTCTGAAGTCATGGCACGGACTTTTAGTGACAATACAACTATTCCCCAGTTCCTGTTGCTCTGTTGTGTCATTGTTACTGTCCAGTGGCTGTATATCAGCTGCAGTGCCTTTGGAGTTGGTGTGGAGATAGCTGCTTCTGCAAACATTTAGAAGAAAACAACTCTTTTGGCACTAATGGGTATCTCTGCAGCAGTGTAAACAGAGAGGTCAAAGGCTGATTGAGCATGCAGACTGAAGCATTCTAGTATATAAAAAAGAGGATAATATCCTTTTTACTGAATATTCTATGGGGGCTCTCTCTGTCTTTTTTTAAAATTAGTCAAAGCAACCGTGAATACATGTAACGAGGTTTGCATGCAGGATATGTTTAGAGAATAGGATTATTTGGATTCACAGTGCCTGTTTGATTTCCTCAGATCATTTAATAAAGGTCAAAATATATTACTGTGCTCCCACTTGTAGAAGTTTCCTTCCAGAACTGTGCTGAGGAAACTCACTCCTCAGTTGCCTGCTTTTTTGCCTGTTATACAGATAAACAGAAACCTTCATTCTCCAGAGCTGTCATTCTCATATCTTTCATGTGTACTAAATTCACTTGAAAAAATATTTCAGAGGGAAACAATAGAAGTGCTTCATAACTCGTACACAGTAATTGGTGTCCTGTTGAAATCTGAGGCCATATCTTGAATTCCTAACACATCTTATGCTTGCCGGGACTACACGCAGAGATTGTGGCAGAACTGTGTCTTTGCTGACACAACTTTCATTCCAGATGTACAATCTTTTTACTGGTTTATTCTCAAAACTTTTATAGATACATTCATATATATACTTGGAAGTTTCATTCTACTCAAGTGAGGAATAAAGAGTTTCTCAGTCTTTTGAGGGCATTTCTTCCAGACTTTCTAGATAAGAATTCTTTATTATGATGTTTTTTAACTAACAAGACTTTCTACAATGTCTTAAATGGCATTACTTAATCTTAAATTAGTCTGTGTCTTTTAATAGGTATAGATAAATAGAGAGTTGTATTTTAATACCAAAACCCTTTAAAAAACACCTGGTGGTCATCCATAATAGACACTTTTTGTATCAGTCCTACATGAAACAAAAACTAACCTTTTTTGGCTACAACTGCACCCTATTGTGTTACCAAAAGGTGCAGTATATATTTCAGAGGTGGCCCCAATTGTGATCATGTTTGGAAAATTATTCCTGAAAGATATGTCTGTATAACCTTTGCCATGAAAAGAACTAGGCACCAAATTCAGGAAAGTTGTGTTTGCTTGTCTCAGATTCCAGAAATCATCCCAATCAAGTACCTGTTCAGCATGATTTCCAGATACCTGTTCCCTGCATTTCTGTGGTAGCCAGAAGGTGGATGAAGGGTAAGTGAAGTGGAAAGGCAGTGGCACACTGAGGTTGGGAAGTGCTGATGGTATGCACAGAGGGACTCCCGCACCCATGCCATAGAGGTAACAGAGAAACTGGAGCATAGCAATCTTCCACATGGGTTGTATGATCTTCTACTCAATGGCTTTCCTGCAGGGAACTCACCTTGTGCCTGAATGCTAGATTTCATTGCTGGCAGAAAAAAATGAAAAGGAAAAATTACCATTTCAGAGATCTCAGCTGCTCTAGTAGAAGCAAGTAGTTATTTACATTTGTTGAAAATGTCCAGGGGTGGGGGTGGGAGGAACAACAACCAAAAAACAGTTCCTTCTGCATTCCTCACTTAGCCCATACTGAAATGCAAGACCATCAAGCCTGACGCAAACTTCTTTTTACGCACCTGCAGTCTTATGTCTCTACAATCCTGTTAGGAAGCCCTGGCACCAAGCCAACATGGGTCTTCTTGAAGACAACATTGTTTTTCTTCTAAGCCTCCCATCAGTTTTGGAAGTCAAACCTTATTCTTTCCAAGAGTGCTGTTCCTCAGGAAGGAAGCTTATACCATAAAGCAGTCCTCAGAGACTGAAGGAAGCTCATGGGGGAAGGTGTGGGGGCTCCAGAGCATTGAATAGATCCAGGGAACTGGTTATAATGAGTATAAAAGCCCACAGCAGACAAGCTTAAGTACACAGGTCTTGGTATTGTTTTTAGGATCAGACATCCGTCAAAGAACTTCAAAGGAGTTACATAATAAGTTATCATCATTATTATTATTATTATTATTATTATTGTTGTTGTTGTTGTTGTTGTTGTTGTTGTTATTATAATAAATAAGTTAATTGGATCAGCTAAAAACAAGATCAGGCCTGAATTTCTACTGAGCCTTTTTTGAGTTTTAAAAACAGTTAACATTTTCATTCTCACTTTTTTCCTCTCTTCTTCCTACATACAGGTCAGGAATTGTCTGTCATACTACCAAATATCAGTATTGCTGGAAGACAGAGAAAACACCTGTGTCCTTACATGCTCTAAAAGGAAAGATAAGCTATATCACACACTGCATTACTCAACTGTGCATTTTGTCAAGTGTTAGTGTATAAAACTACCCATGAATGCAAAGCTTGTGACCATATCTTTGTCTGAAATGTGTCCATATATAGATCACCATACTTTCTCAAATCAGTATGTGTCCTTTCATTATTTCTAGCCTATTCAGAGTCCATTTCTTATCCTTTCCATTATCTCCCCAGAAAAATGGATGAAATTGGGTCACTACTGTGCTTATGCCATCCCGTGGGCTGCTGGACACCTGGGTTTTTAAGACACTGTCATATAACAAATGTAGCAAACTTTTATTGCTTTTTATGTCCAAATCCAATATCTTCAAGATATTTCCCAATATAACATCCACACTAGGCTGATGGGAGAGGTATTTAGAGCTCTTTTTCAGTTGATATTTTCCAGCTGCTCATGTAGAATAGCAATGCAGTGTCTTCCAACAGCTCAAACAGAGCTGCAGGATCACATCTAAGCTCTGTTAAGGCCATCACATCAACAATCATATTCACCCTTGTCTCTATATCCTAAGAGAACTGGTTCAATCATAAATCCCACATAACACAGCATACACCCTTGTGACTTGATGAGGGGGCAGGGTTTGGTTTGGTTTTCTTCCTTTTTAGCTTGCTTTTAAGTGTGATGGGGAGCTTACTATGAACTGGCTTTTTAGTTACAGTTTACCTCTTCGGAAGGGCAGTCTTATGGCAAGGTTTAACTTTACCAACATGCAGAAAAAACTCATGCAGCCTTCAGTATTTTTCTAAGCAATTTCCAGGGTTATTTAAACCTTCATTACCTGTATTTTGGAATCTGTTAAATAAAATTAAGTCTATTCCTAACATTAAACAAATTTATTGAATTAGCTTTCAGTGACTTATTAACTAAGGAATATGATTATCCTACAGAACCAACCAAAATAAGTTTAATTAAATTATTGCTTCAGGAATGCATAGACATTTGGATTTGCACAAACCCACATGGGGCCCTGGTTTGCCGGTCTTTACATTTATATCTGTAAGTAGTTGAAGTAAGTGAGACAAGACAACTCAGGGTTGTGTTTTCTTTTGTTTATGAACATGCATTTAGTATGCTTTTGTACATGAAAGTTCTTGACTGGTGAAATATTGCACAGCTCATTTACAGCTAGAGCACCTGAACAAATGATGTTCAGAAATGTAACTTCCTTTCCTGTCGCAATCCCATTTCCTTTCAGATTAAATTATATCAATGCTGCAGTTCTAGAATCTTTTTATATCACCAAAAGTAGGAATAATAGGCATTATTTTACTTTTCCTGTTTTTTCATTGATGCAGGCACTTCAACATAAACCAACATATATCATTTAAATAACTTATCATTGTAACTGCTGGTTTGCATTGCCTTGCAATAAAACACAATAAGAATAAGCCTGCAAACCTAAACATTATAAGGAGATTTGCTCAAAAGGAAAATAATATTATCCTCAAGACCCAAGCTTTCAGAGAGCTTGAAAATATGCAATCAGGAGGCCACAGTAAACACAGGCCTGTTATGCCCTATCTGCTACAGAGCTGTTGCCAAAATGGCCTCTGTTGCAATTAAGAAAACAAAACGCTCAGGCTCGACCTAGCACTGATGACCTCTGGCATTCTCACTGGTATACTGTGCCTAACTGATTTTAAGAGAAGTAGACAACATGCATTCAAAGCACCAGCAGTTTATCGGCAGCACATAGCAAACACTCAAGCCACCATGAACTCTACATTAATGCTCTCTCCGTCTTGTTCCAACTAGTTCACCTCTACTGGTAATAACTACAATAGGAAGTACGTGGGAAAAAAGTACACACTGCCATAGGAACTGAAAGCAAAATTCCTCTAATGCTAACCATGTGGCTAATGCCTAAAATTAGCACATAAAAGCTACATTACTGAACACAGAATGACTTAAAAGACCCCTGCACAAGGCAGTAAGATCCCTGCCATTTAAATATGGCTCCAAATTGATTAGTAGATTTCATGTGGGTTTTTTGCTTTGGGTAATAATACAGTGAGAGGTAGCCAGTGAATCTGACTCTCATATTACCAGTTAGTATGGTCAGTTGGCAGCTAAGCTTGCAATCACCTTCAAATTAGAGATCCAGTTTGCAGCCATCTTCACGCTTTGACCCAAATAAAATAATCTCCATGAGATATCATGTGGAAAGGTTGCTCCTTCCTTTGTGATTTGGAAATAATCAGAACTGTGAGTCTATAAATGGTAGAAAGAGGGCTGTAAGGCTGAAAGATGAAGGGTTTAATCTTGAGTGGAACATCAGTACAGCATAAGTGACACATTTTATTACAAGAGTATACAAAATAAAGAGGTGTATTGAC
>WEKW01023748.1:0-31242 GCA_013389905.1 Sula dactylatra
AAAATAAGGTATTTTTGCCCCCCCCGCCCAGTTCTCAAATCATTTAAAAATGGAAAATATATCTCATTACAGTGGGTAGATGAAAACTTATGAGTTAAAATTATTCAGTGCAGGTTTGCATTTGCATACACTGAAATTTGCTATAAAATTTCCATTAATTTATTTGGAAGAATTTACCTGATAGAATTTGCCAAGATCAGAGCTTTCACGTTGTTTGGTCTAAAAAGCAAATCTGACTGCTGCACAGTATTCCCAAACACTATACTTCAGCCAGGACATGGGAAGTATCCCCTAACTACTCAACTCTGTAGCTTCTTGAAAGTTCTAGGATTTCTTGAGATAGCTCATATCTAAATGCTAGTACATACTGGCAAATAGTTATTGCTTCACCTTCACAAGATAGTTTCCAGATTAGGAGGTTTTTAGAAGGTCTATACCTTTTAAGTCATGCACACCACATGAATGAAATCATCTTCACTTTTACTGCACAGAAGTGAAAGCAAAAATTCCAGTTCCTTTTCATACCAGGCTTTTTAGCATGTAGCAGCACAGCTGGAGTTTGAGTAGCTCTGCTTTTGAGTGAATCCAAGACTGCTCCCCATTTCAGATTTTGAATGTTATCATGGATTAGATCTCCATTCTTAATGGGAAAAGGAGGAGGAAAAGAAAAAAAAACCAGATTATAAATAAACAGTGTTTGTGATATGAAGAACAGGCACATGAATTTCCTTTGTTATTTTACATTCAAAAGGCCCATTATTCCATTATAATTGCTATTACTTCATAGAATTTTCTCATTCCAACATTTTGTAGTAAATGTCATGGTTTAAACTACCCTCTAATGTTTCCTTCATATTTTACAAAGAGTTAAGGAAGAAAATGAGTAATAAGCACATAATGTGTCAGATCAGAGACAGACCACTATCAGAACAGAGACTTTATATGCTCATAAACAAAGAGAAAGGAAGTCCGGTCAAGTAGGGAATGGGACTAATAGTTCAGTGTCCAGTTACAAAGACAACTGTTCCTAGGTTATAAGAACTCAAAATAGAATAATCATTGCAAATAAAATTTTCTTTTCCATCGATAATTTAATTGTCAAATTAAATTAAATTAAATCCTGACTCCCTGATTGAATTTGGAAATTGTGACAATTCCTGATGCAAAGCAGGTACCCTTTTTACTTGAAACACAGCAGGTCACATTTCACATGTGCCATGCTCATTTTTAGTGAACAGAAGACTCAGGTTTGATTTTCTCAACAAAACACATAATCGAGGTGGTAGCCAAAACAGCTACAATGCAGCAAACAAGCCAACACAGTTGTCTTTGTCTTCCTGCACTGCTCTGCATCAAATGCCAGCAGAAAACAAACTTGGTCCCTCTGGGCTCAGCTGCAGCTTTAAAATTACGTGCAAATGGGAAAGGCAATGACTTCAAAGTCTTCAGTCTATAGTGAGTCAAAAAAAGCCACTTGATTTTCCACAGAATCACCAGTGAAAGTAATTTTGATTTCAACCCAAGTCAGCTGCCACATTATAGTGCTTTATTATGAGATCTTGACTGGGTGGCATGACTTAAGTGGAAGCCACAACAATTCCAAGACTTCTTCATTTTCTCAGTAATATTGAAGCTGATGTTAATTCCTTGAAACACACTCATTCCTTTCCTGCAAGTTTGTCTTTATTTCTTCCCAGATATCTTTTCTTTTTTGATATGTGGGTTCTGCCAAAAGAAAGTTACACAAAATGATGTAAAAAATATAATGCTTGGATGCCAGAAACATCATACTGTGAAATCAAGAGCTCAGCTGTCATGTGAAAGCTGTAGAAAGGTGCATCGCACGGTGTTTCATACTTTTCCTTCACCAACACCTTCAACAGACACCTAACATTCACATCGAGAAAATGTCTGATAAATCGAGACACAGCCACATGGAACCAGCTGCTTTTTTGTGCATTTTTCACTCAGGCACAGGCTGCAATTGGAATATTGCAAACAGGATCCTGATACCAACTTCGGAAATTCAAATTTCTGGCAAGATTTATGTGACTACACCCCTCTGTGAGATGCAGTTCAACTTTACAGTACCAGAACAAAACACCAAACTGGATCTGATATTACTACATGAAAATGCAACAATGACTAAGGCTAGTTTTCAAGAATAACTGATGCAGTTGGGATCTGAATGACACAGTATTTACTGAGGAATCTCATACCATGTGTATTTCACAGGAGTCTGATAAGCCTGTTTTCACAAACTACTTTTTTCCTGGATGTGAAATAGGCAAGTGATCCCATTCGCTCTTTCACTGAAAAATGATATACAAGCAGCTTTCCCAAAAAGTAACAGCATGAAAATCTTTCTTGTATTGCACGCAATTTCTCATTTTTATAGCTGTTGATGGAGTATCATGAGCTCAAACAGGACTTTTCTTGTAACTATTTTGGCTTGAATACTACAAGATCAAGGTAATGAGATTAGGAAATTCTACTTTAATAGGTGCTAGTAAAACACAAGAGGGGAAAAAGCCTTCTTCATTTTTACAGTACAACACCAGAGGTCTCCCTCCTCCTTCTGTCATAGATATTGAATATTTTTCCCTGCTATATCAAGCCATTTTCTACTAGATAAATCCAAGTGAATTAGTAGCAGTACCAAAAGAGGAGGAAAAGACAACCAGAAATGCAGAAGGCACAAGATTTGATGCTGATGATGCTATACACAGCATTTAAGGAATGTGACCTACTGTGCAGCAGACCAAAGTAAAGCAGCTCAACACAAATTATGGCGTCTTCATTTATACCAAAGACTGAGCAATTAAAACTCAGTAACTCTTATGACAGCAAAGCTGTAAATTCATACGTAGAAAAGAAATGGTTAGAGAACTTTGTGTAGAGGAAAAACTAACCTTTTAATAGGGTACAGCATAGAATGAAAGAGATTTTGTCGTTTCTTGAAGACTTTTTGTATTAGTTGCACGCCATTAGTCAGTTGATGTATCTTGCTTTCACACTTTCAAATAAGTCAACATTTACTTTCTCCCTATCTGAATTTTCTCAAACCAATAGTAATTCTCCACTACTTTTTCCCTGGCTCTGAAAGTCCTCACTCCTCCTGATTGTAGTTGGGCAGTCCCCTCATAGTGCTCTTGGTTGTTGCACCTGTTTACAAATCAGTGCAAGTCCCTCTAGAAATATCTTAAAATATTTTCAAATCTCATCCTTCATTCCCAAGAAGAAGTGAACTCAGTAGTTAAAGTAACTGTAGCAATGGTTCAGACTAACAATAAAAATAAGCAACAGCAGTCAGTCCTTCTGCCACCATGGGCAGCTACAGAGACATGTGGTGAAGCACAGATTCCGAGCTCTCCACAAAGGTCACCCATGTGCTGCCAGATACTGCAGGATGATCTTACCATTCTTTCTCTCTCACATAAAGACAAACTCCTGGAGCTCACTTCTTTAGGACTGTAAAGCCACTCACAGTACAAAATCACCACGTCTGCAGAGGTGAGTTCAACTACCAGGTTAAAAACTTTACCTTTATTTCTTCTAGCTTTTATGGACGAAAGATCCTCTCCACCTTCTCCTGCTTCTAGGAGTACTCAGACTCTGATTGTCCTACACTAAAAGGGTTTTGTTAATGGCCATTATCTCTCGGTTAACTGCATTTAGAATCAGGAGAGTTCTTGGGATATGGCCTGACCAACCTAGGGGCCTGACCAACCTAGTGGCCGTCTATAATGGAGTGACTACATCAGTGGACAAGGGAAGAGCCACAGATGTCATCTGTCTGGATTTCTGTAAGGCCTTTGACACAGTCCCCCACAACATTCTTCTCTCTAAATTGGAGAGATATGGATTAGATGGGTGGACTGTTCGGTGGATAAGGAATTGGTTGGATGGTTGCATCCAGAGGGTAGTGGTCAGTGGCTTGATGTCCAGATGGAGGAGATGAGTGGTGTCCTTCAAGGGTCCGTACTGGGACCAACACTGTTTAATATCTTCATCAATGACACAGACAGTGGGATTGAGTGCACCCTCAGCAAGTTTGCAGACAACACCAAGCTGAGTGGTGCGGGTGACACACCTGAGGGATGGGATGCCATCCAGAGGGACCTAGACATGCTCAAGAAATGGGCCTGTGTGAATCTCAGGAGCTTCAACAAGGCAAAGGGCAGGGTCCTGCACCTGGGCCAGGGCAACCCCCAGTATCAGCACAGGCTGGGGGATGAAGGGATTGAGAGCAGCCCTGCAGAGAACAACTTGGGGGTACTGGTGGACAAAAAGGTGGACGTGAGCCAGCAATGTGCNTGGAGCGGGTCCAGAGGAGGGCCACAAAAATGATCCGAGGGCTGGAGCACCTCTCCTATGAGGACAGGCTGAGAGAGTTGGGGTTGTTCAGCCTGGAGAGGAGAAGGCTGTGGGAAGACCTTATTGCAGCCTTCCAGTACTTAAAGGGGGACTATAGGAAGGATGGGGGCAGTCTCTTTAGCAAGGCCTGTTGTGACAGGACAAGGGGTAATGGTTTTAAACTCAGGGAGGGTAGATTTAGACGGGATATAAGGAAAAAATTCTTTACAATGAGGGTGGTGAAACACTGGAACAGGTTGCCCAGAGAAGTTGTGGATGCCCCCTTACTGGAAGTGTTCAAGGTCAGGCTGGATGGGGCTTTGAGGAACCTGATCTAGTGGAAGATGTCCCTGCTTACTGCAGGGGGGTTGGACTAGATGACCTCTGAAAGGTCCCTTCCAACCTAAAGCAGTCTATGATTCTGTAATTCTATGATCAGGTCACAATCTGAATGGAATAACTGAGTGTAAGGTTTAGCTGATTTTACTTTATTTAACAAATCCTCAGAATAAAAATACCCTCCACCTCAGTGCATAAAGAATAAAAGTTTGTTTGAGCCCTCTCTGTGAAAAGAATTTTTCTTTGTCAGCAAAATGAATTGGCAGAAGCTGAATGCCATATTACAGCATATGCAGAGCTTTCCCATGCAATGCTGGAGTGAAGTGCTTGAAGCAAATAGGTCCTATTCAGTGTATTCAGGGCATATCACAATGCTATGGAGCTGCAAACCATCGAATAAGTCAACTCACTCCCTGTCATGAATACTGTATCCATCTTCCCTTGTTTACCATTATCCAGAAAAATCTCATAGACAAGATTTATTGTCAGCTATGCTTTTTTCTTCAGCATTTGGGCATGAATAACGTGAAAACTCACCCAACCATATGTGTACTCCTCTGCTGAATGGTGTCCATGAGACAGAGGTCTCAGAAGTTCTTCTGGGTTCTACTTCCACTGCCAAATGAGACCTTTTTTCCTTGGGCACATCACTTAAAAACTTAAGGAAACAAGATTTGTAAAATGCCCTCAATGTGCACCTAATAAAAGCACTGACGCACTGAGCTCCAACTACTGATTCCAGTGGATATGAATTAGACACTGTGAAGCACTAATGTATCAACAGAAATAAAGGAAAAAAAAAAGGCAGGAAGGAAAAAGTTTCACCCTTGCATCTCAATTGCACATCTAATGACAAGTGTAATCCAGGGTGATATAAAGATAAAAGCTAATTATATTTTGCTTTATTTTTACTTACCAGGTCAACACTGTTGTCTCCATTCTCCAATCTTGTAAGTCGTGAGTCCTTTTCTTTCTTCTTTTTGAACTTCACCTTGCCTTGATCTTTCAAAGCCCTATTTTCATCTAAAAGTTTTTCCATTTTTTCCTGTAGTTTGATTTCAGATAATTTCAGACTATAAACATGATGGCAAGATTCTTCCAATTTTCTTCTGAGAAAGTCTTCGGTGTCCTGAGAGCAATGGAGTTCAGTCAGCAGGTCTGCCTGTTCTCTTCTGTTGTGCTCCTCTTTTTCCCTTAGAAACTGCAGATTTTGCTGAAATGTCTCGAGGTGGCTTTTCATGTCATGCTCCACATTTTCAATGCAAGTTTTCAATTCCATTACTTCCATATCAGAGTGTTGATAGCCCTGAGACCCACCGAATGCTGATTCCAGCTTCTGCTGGAGATATTGCACCATTCCCTCTTCTAATCTGGATGTCAAAACAGCAATATGAGCACTAAGATCCAGGACTTGCTTTTCCAGCCTAGATACCTCACCCTGAAGGTAACATTCCCTTTCTCTCAGCACTGCTGTCTGTTGTCTCTGCCTTTGCTTGTAGTGCTCAAAATACTCTGACTGGCTTTTTATTTCATCTTCTTTTGTCTTCAGCTGCTCCTGGAGCCAACGCAATTTTTCCTTTTGCTTCTTCTCTGACTTTTCTTGGTTTTCAACCTACAATTTCAGTGAGTTGTATGGTTAACATTAGTGGTCTTAATATGAATCTCTTCTTCCCTTATTATTTTATTTAATTTTGCAATAATTCTGCCCTTGTTTTCTGAAAACCCAGGAATAACATAAGTAGAAACTTTTGAAAGCCAGTAAAATCCTGCATTTAGAGCAAAACTGACCTACTATTTTGTCGTTTCAGCCACCACTGAAACATCTCAGTAGGAAACAAACAAAACACAAACTCACCCACATCTACTACAACATAAAATACAGGAAGTTTTTAAACAATTCCTTTTGCATGTTTTATAGTACACATTAAATCAAAAGAAATCTTTCAACTGGAAATCATACAGTCACCTCAGAACTACACAATAACATATCATTAACACTGACAGTAGTGTACCACTGAGATGTTACAGAAAGAGAAGCTGTGGTTCTATTACAGAAAATACAAAATGCAATTTAAAATGCAGTTTAAGAGAGCAAACTTTTGCCCTTTGACCTTCACCATACCAGTCATTTGTCAGCTCCTTTTATGAACCCCCTGGAAAAGGAGAAAGGAACAGACACCTTTTGAATCAGTTTGAGAAAGGCTTTTGGTATTTTCATTTGCACCAAAGTGTGTTTGAACACAGAGACATACAGAGGTGAAAGATGTCAATGAAAGACAGAGGCTTTCATGATTCACATGCTGCCCTTGTTTTGCCCAGAGTAAGAGCCACCAGTATCATAGTGCCATTGTGGCAACTTTGAAGCAAAACTGAAGGCACAGCGACATTACTGTATTTCTTCAAGGACTTCTTTAGGTCAGACTTTTTCATCTCCAGTTTTTTCCTGTCCGAGGGGTTCACCAGCAAGGACAATACAGGAGGAACACTAGGCTCAAATATTATTCAAAGTCAGGTAGGTGTGGGATAATAGTTTGGTTAGCTGTTGATGGGAATATACGTATGTCTAAGCTTCCTGAGTCTTGAAAAATACATTTCACTTTTAAATAAAAAAGCAATGACTATTGTTCATATTTATGAGTTTTACTGCATGGTACTATTGTCCTGTCAGATTCTTCAACTTTGACTTAAAATGCTGAGACAATGAAAGTGTATCTTATGATAAACAGAACCAAAAGACATTGTTTCACTGTAGACCATCCCTGAATAACTTTAATTCCTTCAATATTTTCATGGATCCTTACAATGAGCTCTGCAAACTGGGTAAAAATGCCCATTATATGTGTTATCAGCCAACAGCTGACCATTCTGATAGAAAACATTTACGTGAAGAAGTACTAGCACTCGGGACAACTGAAGGCTTTCCACTGCAGAGCTGAAAATTTCACAGCAGACATGGGGAGAGGGAGTTGCAAGGGCACGAAATCAGCAGCGGGATGTTCTTGCCAATGAGGGAGCAGGTCAGCTTGCTCCAGTGAAGTGCACTCTGCAGAGGAGGGCTTACACTGGCAGGGCTCTGCAGAGTGGTGGCACACATGACAGTGCATCACAGGAAAGAAGGCAAGACCCAAACCAATCTAGGAAAGCTGGAAGAGGACACAAAGCTAAGCAGGAACCTTAAAGCAGATGCAACAGCAGGTGGAGCCCAGCTTGAAAATATGTGAGCAATTCAAGAGTCAGATGACAGGCTGAGCAGCTGCATTTTGTACAGAAAACAGGTTGTGTTAGCTGCATTGTGCTGTTGTATTGCATACGGTAGGGAATCAAAAAAATGCTTCATTATCAGGCTAGAAAGATAAATTCTGACCTAGGGAGAAGGACTTTGCTGAGTGGGTTCTGGGGAGAAAGAAGGAAGTGGCAGTGTGTACCTCAAAGATCAAGGGCCCGAATGAGAGGAATAATGGCAGTGCTGTCAAAAATATTAGAGAAATAGAAAGTGGGGCAAAAGAGACCAAAAAGCTATTCTGATTCCTCTGGTTGTAGAAAAAGAGAAAGGCTGAGATGATTTATTGCTTAAAAACAGAGAGGTCACTGGAGATGAGACTGACTTATAAATTATTACCACAAAGAGAAGCTAAACTAGGTCATTTGAAACAATATCCTCCTCACCAAGTTGATCAGGTCCTCCTGAATGTCTCTCAGTTTCCTTTTAACACGCACATTTGCATTTTCAACCTGGTGCAACTTCACATTTAGTTGATCAATCATCACAAGAAGTGTTTTGTGTGACAGCTCCAGCTCTTCCATCCTGTGACGTGAGAATGAAGATCTTTGCTGAGAAAATACCACACAGTACAGTTCCAGACGGATAAGCAGTTATCAGCAAGGCATCAATTTATCTTTGTTCTTCCATTTTTCTCTCAACAATAAAATAGTAACAAATTTTTGATCACTAATAATAAACATTCAATTCTTAACAGGTCTACCGGGGTTTGCACAGTACGCTGGAGACTCTCAAATATCTACGTTCATTCTCTCTCTGCTGGCTTATTATGAAAACCATAAGCAAACACATTTACAGGATTAATGTTTACTGAAGCTTGGCACACTATATGAAGTAACAACTCACTGTAAAGACAACCACAATGTTGTATCTGATCTACACGTATCTGATCACAAGATTTTGCTAGGTTCACAGTTAGCAAATTCAAATTTTATGATGGTGGTAAATGCTTCCCATCAAAATTAAGATTACAGGTAATCTACAAGCAACTATGTTTTACTGACTGAAGGGAAAACATCTTACTTGTAACATACCTCACAGCGGGTAGTGAAACCTATAATGCATAACTGTATTCACGTTGTCCACAAAGCTGGATTTTGACAAAATACAGGTTCACTTCACCTGTTGCTATTAAAATAGAAGTGTAAGATGATGTGGCGTGATGTGGTGGGGTTCCTCTACACAAGAGGAATACCTAAGATAATCTTATGAGAGTCAAGCTTCGTGTTTTCGTTAAGGTTTTCCTTCCCTTTTCAGCCTACACATCAAAATTTTCTCAATACTTTAAACAGCTGTGAATTCCAAAACATCCTTTACTTGTTAAGAAATTTTTTTTCCAGTGTCTCATCATCTGTGGCAGGTACTAAGGCCTCCTCTTTTCTCATCTCAGAGACGCAGACACTACCCCCTGTGCCCCTCAGGACTGTGCTGTATCGTATCTTCTTCCTTGAATTTCTTCATTCAACTTTCAACGGTCTTCCACTCAGCTCCCCTGCTCATTTCTATCTTCTAGCTTTGTGTTACTGCCCCCACCTGCCAAAATTTCCTGCTACCTCCATCCCAGTATGACAATACTACCTTCATTCAAAAATGTCACATAAAAATGTATTTCTGAAGCAACAGGATTAAGATAGAAAACATATCATTAAATAAGTACCTATTCATGTATCAAATGAACCTGATGTGGTCCTCCCCACCGCAGGCACTCTATACTCTAACACTGGTTTCATAGGAAACAGGGCCACACCAGCCCAAAACTCTGCCCTGGTTAGTTACAGCTACTGACTCTGCTTCTCTGGTTTTTTTCCATAGATCTGCCTTGCACATCATTCCTCATCTCACCTTTCTGTGCTTCAGCCACAAGAACTTCAGGCACAGGATTACTTTTCTTTCTACTGGCTAGCTAAGATCCCTGAAAATGGGCTTCCTATAACCCAGGCAAGTCTCAGCAGGTCATTCACTCTCCTTGAACTGTTCTCTCATACTTTCTTTGTTTTGGTTTTAAATAAAGTTCTTCCCATCTTCCCCTCCCTGAAATCTTTGTCAAAATAGGCCTATTCCTATGAAAGCTTCTATTTCTAAAAAGTTTCATTATTATTTTGACAAAAAGCCCATTATTAAAACATTTCTGACCCTTGATGAATCAAAGCAATTAAGAAATTACATAAATAATTATTTTGAATGCCATTTATATTTTCTACCCTTTTAACTATTTGGCTTTGTTTAGGACAGTCCAGTTGCTGACTATCAAGAACTTGCTCTTATTCACGTCAACTACATAATTATTGCTTAATGGCACCTTTAGTTACTGTAATGATTAGCATTAACAACTAAACTAGACAAAGCTTTCTGAAACAAGGAACTTTTTTACAACACAAAATTCCACATTAACTCTTAACTTAAAAAGAAAAGGATATATTTTATGAGCAAAATTTACACCTTATGAATATTTAAGAATGAAACCTCCTGAGAAAGCTGTCTGGTTATTTGCTACAAGATTTTAGATCATGCTGTAAATCCAATTTAAATAATAAACTGAAAAAATGGAATATTGCATTTCTATTCTGACAGCTACACAAAACACATGCATGTTATCAGGTACCCTAAAAACACATAAAGTCTTCCTTTTTACTAGTTTTGCATGTATCACTTGACAGCCAGTACATGGAGCAAAGGGAACAGTACATCTGTCACATCACATTAATTTTGAATACAAAAAACCCCACCTTTTATTTACCTATTTCTTAGGACAGAATCTGATTCCATGTAGTCCTCTAGAACACCTTTCAGGTTTTGCTCTGATTTTTCCAGCTCTTTTATTCCGAGGTTCAAATTCTCTTCTCCAGCACTGTTTACTTGTTCATCAAGTATGCCTGCATCTTCTAATTCCTGGAAAATCAAAGAAGTATCAATTTCAACATTGAAATTCAGGATATCAAGTCCTTCATTACTGAGGATTTTATTACAGTAACTAAATTCTTGTTCTCTCGCAGATGAAGGATCCATGATGAAAAAACACCAAATTATTAGGTTCTCAGTGTACTGCAGTCTAAGCATGCAATGAAAGAGTCTAAGCCTCTGATGATCAAATGAACAGTCCTTCTCGATTCTGAATACATTTATTATTTATGAGAAAGTCTTATTTCATTAGCCCCAAAGTAATTCAGCATGTCTGAAAGGAACTGCAGTTCACAACAAGAGATCCCAATAAAGGATTCAATTAGACTAATTCATGAAGGAATTAGGCATCAAAATTTTGAAAAGAGGATAACTCTTTACTAAATAGAGGAGTTCATAAAATTGAGTATGTTTGTCACAAAGAAATGGTACTTATTTTGGATAAATGTATGATATTTTTATTGCTTCAAGACATAAGATTAAAAAAGGATATTTCCTATACTTCCTAATCTATGACTATTGCAGAGAAACATTCAGTATATTTAACTGGTATTTTGGAATTCTGCATTCAGTAGTTTCCTTAAGAGTCTATTTCACCTCTGACACATTATGAAACCATGCCTAAAAGTTATTTTTAAACTTGGGCTTGGGAAGGTAAGCTAAGTTTGGTTCTTCTCCTTTGCCTCTTTTAGCAATAGCTCTAAAAGTTCTTCACCCTGCAGTTCACCTTCATTTAATGAAACTCTTCAGTAAATATAGATCTATAACTGGTGTCTGTGAAATGCCTTTGCTTTTGCTATATTTGTATTGATTTGGAATTGGATCTGTAATTGGAATTCAACAACTGAGTTTGGACCTGTCGTCCAAGAAATAATGCATATTTTTTTTAAATTTTTTTTTTTTTTGGTAAACAAATGCTGAATCTACAGAGCAAAGAAGAAGAAAAAAGTAACATTTATTTTTGCCACTGAAGAGTAGAAAATAGCACAAAATTAGTGCAAAAAGGATAAGCAAGTAGTTCTTCTCTTATTGTCCAATGTTTTGATATGTGCTGTTCACACATATGCTGAATTACATAAAACTTTATTATTTTGGCCCACTGTATCACTCACTGGCCTTATGTCAGCCACACAAAGACATAGAGCTGAAAAGAGCCCTGAGAAGCCATGATACTTAAAAGCTGCAAGTGTGGAAAGACAAACGAAGTATAAATCCACATGGACAACAAAGTTGAAACCACTTTGTGATCTCCTCTAGACTTACCAAGCCCAGTCCCTTCTCAGAGACCATGCGTTCCTGAGACCTGTCAACATAATCATGGCTCTCCCCTGGCCTGTATAATTTGCTAAATGGAACGATATCTTTGATTTTTAGTTCCTTGAGACACTAATATTTCCTTTGATTTTATTTTTTGTGAAGTGAATAGACATCCTGCTCTCTGACAATGGGCATCCCTGAACAGCACTGTAAAAGGAATCTTTTATATTATTATATGATGTATAATATATATAATACAATATATTATATTATTATATGATCTAGAATAGTGGATTCTGCTTATTAACAATTTACAGTGGAAGCCAAGTTAATGTCATTTTCGTCTCTGCCTCAGTCTAGTATCCAACTTATAAGCTGTTAAAAGAAAAATTCTTAGCAGTATATTTTGCAGAAAGTAGCCAACAGGTAAAAATGGAGAGGATGGACCAGGAAGGAAATAAATTGACACTTAAAATCATTACACTGATTTCTACTCATGATGCCTACAGGAGGCACCGTGCTTGCAGACTCTCATCCTTCTGGAGGACTTCAGCCACCCCGACATCTGCTGGAAAAGTAGCATGGCAAGCTATAGGCAATCCAGGAGACTGTTGCAATGCATTGAGGATAACTTCTTAAGCAAGGTAATAGACAGCCCTACCAGAGGGAATGTGATACTGGACCTGTTGGTCACCAATGCAAGTGAACTAATCAGTGATGTCAAGACTGGAGGCAGCCTGGGCTGCAGTGATCATGCACTGGTGGAGTTCGCAGTCCTGAGGCATATGGGTCAGGTGAAGAGTAAAGACAGGACCCTGAATTTTAGGAAAGTAAAATTCCAGATCTTCAAGGAGTTAGTCAACAGGACCCCCTGGGAAACTGCCCTCAGGGACAAGGGAGCAGAACAGAGCTGGCAGATGTTTAAGGATGCTTTCCATAGAGCACAAGAGCTCTCAATACTCAGGTTAGAAAATCAGGAAAGGAAGGCAAGAGACTGTCATGGATGAGTCAAGGCCTGCTGGTCGAACTAAAGGGAAGAAGAAAATGCACAGGTAGTGGAAGCAGGGACAGGTATCCTGGGAAGGGTATAGGGATGCTGCCTGGTTGTGTAGGGACAGGGTCAGGAAGGTCAAGGTGCAGCTGGAGCTGAACTTGGCAAGGGATGCAAAGACTAATAAGAAGGGCTTCTACAGGTATGTCAGCCAGAAAATAAAGGTCAAAGAAAGCATACCCTGCCCTGATGAGCAAGACTGGCAAACTGGTAACAATGGACAAGTAGAAGGCTGAGGTACCCAACAACTTCTTTGCCTCAGTCTTCACTGGCAAACTCTCTTTCCACACCTCTTGAGTGGATGGACCACAAGATGGGGACTGGGGGAGCAAAGCCCCTCCCACTGTAAAAGAAGATCAGGTTCGTGATCACCTGAGGAACCTGAACATACATAAGTGTATGGGACCTATACATCCCAGAGTCCTGAGGGAATTAGCTGATGTACTTGCCAAGTCACCCTCCATGATATCTGAAAAGTCATGGCAGTCAGGTGAAGTCCCTGGTGACTGGAAAAAGGGAAACATTGCAGCCATTTTTAGAAAGCATACAAAGGAGGAACCTGGGAACTACCAACATGCCAGCCTCACCTCTGAGCCTGGGAAGATCATGGAAAATATCCTCCCAGGAGCTATGCTAAGGCACATGGAGGACAGGGAGGTGATTTGAGACAGCCAGCATGGCTTCACCAAGGGCAAGTCCTGCCCGACCTACCTAGTGGCCTTCTATAATGGAGTGACTACATCAGTGGACAAGGGAAGAGCCACAGATGTCATCTGTCTGGATTTCTGTAAGGCCTTTGACACAGTCCCCCACAACATTCTTCTCTCTAAATTGGAGAGATATGGATTAGATGGGTGGACTGTTCGGTGGATAAGGAATTGGTTGGATGGTTGCATCCAGAGGGTAGTGGTCAGTGGCTTGATGTCCAGATGGAGGAGATGAGTGGTGTCCTTCAAGGGTCCGTACTGGGACCAACACTGTTTAATATCTTCATCAATGACAGACAGTGGGATTGAGTGCACCCTCAGCAAGTTTGCAGACAACACCAAGCTGAGTGGTGCGGGTGACACACCTGAGGGATGGGATGCCATCCAGAGGGACCTAGACATGCTCAAGAAATGGGCCTGTGTGAATCTCAGGAGCTTCAACAAGGCAAAGGGCAGGGTCCTGCACCTGGGCCAGGGCAACCCCCAGTATCAGCACAGGCTGGGGGATGAAGGGATTGAGAGCAGCCCTGCAGAGAACAACTTGGGGGTACTGGTGGACAAAAAGGTGGACGTGAGCCAGCAATGTGCGCTCGCAGCCCAGAAGGCCAACCGTATCCTGGGCTGCATCAAAAGAAGCGTGGCCAGCAGGTCGAAGGAGGTGATTCTGCCCCTCTGCTCCGCTCTGGTGAGACCCCCCCTGCAGTGCTGCGTCCAGCTCTGGAGCCCTCAGCGCAGGAGAGACATGGACCTGTTGGAGCGGGGCCAGAAGAGGGCCACAAAAATGATCCGAGGGCTGGAGCACCTCTCCTATGAGGACAGGCTGAGAGAGTTGGGGTTGTTCAGCCTGGAGAGGAGAAGGCTGTGGGAAGACCTTATTGCAGCCTTCCAGTACTTAAAGGGGGACTATAGGAAGGATGGGGGCAGTCTCTTTAGCAAGGCCTGTTGTGACAGGACAAGGGGTAATGGTTTTAAACTCAAGGATGGTAGGTTTAGACTGGATATAAGGAAGAAATTCTTCACTCTGAGGATGAAGTGGTGCGGCACTGGAACAGGTTGCCCAGAGAAGTTGTGGATGCCCCCTCACTGGAAGTGTTCAAGGTCAGGCTGGATGGGGCTTTGAGGAACCTGATCTAGTGGAAGATGTCCCTGCTTACTGCAGGGGGGTTGGACTAGATGACCTTCAAAAGTCCCTTCCAACCCACACTATTCTATGATTCTATGATTCTATTCAGTTTTGTATCACATGTTCTTATTTATAAGTGCACTTCTGTGCACTGATATAATGAAAGTTAATACTACAATTTCTAAAGTTGATCTCAAACCTTATGATCCATTAGGCCTCTATACTTCCAGTCCTTCATCCTGAAAACTACTGAGTACTTCAGCATAAAACCAGGAAAGCTGTTATGACTAATATCAGAAATTAGAAAGTTATTGTTTCCTTTTTCGCTTATATAGCTTATATAGAAAACCTGTGTCACAAATGAAAAACAGGCCCAGCATCTTGCATGGTCTGAGTATAATTATTATACCTGTTCCCAGCTTTATAACTATCAATATGCAATGGATAGTAAGACTGGAAAGTTTTCCAAAACTACAAATTCTGCTAGCTTAGCACAGAATAAAAATATCATTAATGCCATGGAAAATGTCACCTAAATCAGCCAGTTTCTTTGAGAAAACTGTCACAGGTGAATTACAATGTATCAAAACACATAAAAAAATAAGAAAAGAAAACTGCTTATACCTTTTCTGCTTTGTAACAAGACCTCCTCCGCTCTCTGCAGTGCGCTTACCGTTGCAGCTACATGCTGTGACCATCCCATGTTTGTGCTTATAGTTTCAGTTCCAAAGCAGTGATGAGCAAAACTATGTCTTTGAGAAGAAAGAGTGTTTTGCTAAGTGAATCACACTTTCCAATTTCTGTTGCTTCATTAGCACCTGATTTGGTTATCCCAAGCTCTGTTTATCTCCAGTTATGGTCCTTCTCTTCAGAGTAATGCCAAAACTCTTCCTTTTGCAGTGAAGACCTCATTTTTCCACATTCTGTCATCACACCACTAAAAGCTTTAGTTAAAACATGAAAAATCTGTATTTGAAACCACATTCTCTAAATGCTTGTTCCTTTTGAACAACACATTGTGAGCAACACATTCTTTTGGGGATCAAGATTCTAAACTTCTGCATGATTCTTGTTTCCAAATTAAATTGTGCTTTGTACCAGGAAACAGGGTTGTTCAGACCCTCACACGAGCCACAGTTTGCTGCATCTGACTGAATTAATCTTGTGGAGTGCCTCAGCTCCTTCAGCAGGTAAATGATCTTGTCTGGTGATTCTTTATGAAGAGTACATCTCTGGTCTTACTTCAGAGAAGTATATAAAAATTACCTGAGAAAACTGGCTTCTTTTGAGGCACCTCCAACAGTGAGATATTCAGTTGCTATGACAAATCTTTCCCTCAGCTTTCTTTGTGCTGCCTTGATTGTTCTTTGCCTTATGTTATTTGTTTCAATCATAATTTCCACTTTATCTGGTGTATTATCGTAATCATCTTACTCCATTCTATGTTCATGTTGGAGTTCAGTGTGTCCATGGCAGCAGACTTGTTTCTCTGTAGCTTTTTATGTAGCCCTTTTAACACAAAGATGATTTGCAAGAAAATGTGAGGGAGGAGAATGTTATCTTTTAATATTGTGCTCTTAATATTTTCTGCTTGCCTCAACATTCCAGAAATAATTAAAATTACCTATTACTTCATATTGCTTTTCCAGCTCTGACACAACGATTTGCTTTTCCCTGTTTGAAAGAAAAGCCTAACCTTTTTGAATTTTCTAACCATTCTCTATCTTAAAATAATCTTTTCAACTTTCATTTTTTCAGGCTGTGCTTCGCTCAAATTTTTTCTTGCAGTTCAGGTGGTCAGTGTCCTTGACTGTTTATCTACCTCTGCTGGTTGAGGTTGTGCTATTTTTGCTTCCTCGTAGCTAATGTCAACTTTTTTATTTCATCTGGGAGGATGCTATGATTTTCAAATATTTATTTCCAACTATTTCTCTGCTTATCACATACGTCTACATACCCATTTCTTCAAGCCCCTCTTTCTTCTTGAAGAGATAACTGAGCACAGTGCATCATGCATTCTCTTTTCCTCACCTGTCAGGCCACTTCAGGATCTTCCATTCTCCCAGTGCTATCCTTACAAGTTATTGCCTTAATTTTCAATAAACATTCAAAAAATCATTTCTCCCATGCAGTTCTTACCCACTTCAAAGTTTTCTTAGTTTAATCTACTACCTTGCCTTTCCCCAAAACCATCTCTTCTCCATCTCTGGATTTCCAACTTATCAATTTAATATGAATTTTACTACTGTGGCGTTGTAAATCTCTGTTTGTTGAGAAACTTTGAATTTTGAAACTTTGAACAGTTTTTTTCCTGTCAGCTATTTACTATAGAGAACTTATTGTCAAACACTTAGCTTTTTTATATAGATATTAAAAAGGACATTCTGTGTTTCCTGGGTGAAATGCAAACCACATTTGTTGAAAGCATGCAGTATGGAGACAAAGATCTCAGTACTGTAAGAAAACCATTTGGTAGATAACAGTTCACATAGCAGCCAGTAATTGCACTTGTATTTTTTCCAGTGTTTGATTGGTGTGAGACTGTAAATTCTGTTTAGATTTTTTTCAGTGTTTATGATGTGCTGGTCCTTATTTGATTATCATATCATTCCAGCTTGAAGCCGTATCTTTAAAAAATTCCCTAATTTTAAATTTAAATATTTTGCAGCTTCAAGTATTATGCAAACTGGTTTATGAAAAAAAAATGCACCAATTTAAAGCTGCTCAATAAATATTTTCTATGTTTTTGCACGTGGACTCAGCTGTTCACTCCATAGGTTCTTTTAATAGCCTGTATAGAAAACAAAAACAAAAACAACAAAAACAAAGAAAGTCTGCTGAGATTTAGATAGATAACATTAATTTAGAAATAACTGTTGGCATCCAGCCCTAAATTCACAGGCACCACAATCTCTTTCTAAAAGTTTTATATTAGCTTCAAAATAACAAGAACCAAAATTACTATCAGTAAACCACCTAGATTGCCTTGAAATAATGAGCAATGTTCAAGAGTCCAGCTATAGTTAAGTCTCCTAAAATAGGCTTTGCTGTGTTGTAGTAATCAGAGACAGATTCATCTCTGGCAAGATGAGTTCAAAGGAAATTGCCCACCACACTAGCACAGCAACATGATGTGCACTCCTAGAAATGTGAGAGTTGAGTAGCTATATGGCTACATAGCCATCACCCCTGTGTTATCCCCTCAAAATACTTGTCACCAATCTTGAATTTAACTACTTAAATAGTTGCTGTTAACAGGAAGAATAGCAGGTTATATCAGCACAATGTATTTTTTGGAGACTAATTATACTTCTAATATATTTTTTTCTATTTTTTTTCAAAGGGGACCCATAATACTATCAGCTATATCAGCACAGAAGCCTATAGATCAGGCTTAAGCCATGAACTCATAAACATTTTTGAACCAACAGTATTTCAAAATATTTTAAATGGGATTTTAAAAATTCTGGTGATCTCACTAAGTTTATAGAATGTTTATAAAGTGTCTCTAATCTTGGCCTGTATGCTTTTCACAGTATTCAAAAACAAATATGTTCATCCAGATGTTAGCACCTCTAATTGGGACTGGAGTAAAAAAGCTGGATGAAACACAAAAACAATAGTTTGGTGACTACCTCTAACATTACTCTTTCAAACTTACATTAACCAGAACAGCATCTGTCCTTTCTGATCTCTACAGAAGAGAAAATTCAACTCAAACTGTGGTTTATGTGTGTACCACAAGGCTTCTCCTTTCTTCAAACACATCTCTATAAGCATATGCTTTTTGACAAAATAAAGGAAATCTCAAAAGGAGTCCTCAAAATGCTGTAAAAATATTGCTCAATTTCAACTAATTTTCCAACACCCACCTAGCAACCAAAAGAAAGGTACTGTCCTTGTAACAAATCAATAATACCCTTGGATTACATTCCATCCCTCTCCATCTACCATCATTTTATTGCAAAATATAAAACATATGCAGCAATGCCAGTAATGAAAAAACAGAGCCAGTTCCCAAAAGCATCAACAGCAAGATGATAACTGAATGTACTGGGAGCTGAATAAACTCCCCAAAGAGCCTATGATAATACAGGTCTGATTTTTCAAAAGTACTTGTGATCTGGGCAGAAGAAAATACAGTTTCAAGCTTAATGGAAGGTAAATATAATAGCTTTTTTTGGTAACTATTGCCATCATGCTTCTTCATCATACAGTACTTGATAGTAGTTTCAAAGGGGTTGATTAACTGCATCTCCTACTATAAGAAGATTCCATGAACATAATTCACAACAGATTCCAAAGAAGAAAAAACTTGTGAAAATTGTAAAGGTAAAAATATTGTGTATTTTCAGTTGAAAAACACACAAACCAGATCAAACCAGCAACAGCAACAACAAAAAGACTGTTGTAAAGATTCAATAGTTTTAAACCATAGCTTAATCCTCTAACAGTTAGGTTGTTGAGTTACCATCCTTACTGAAAGACAGCATGCAACTTGTGTTGGTCCAGGGAAGAGGGCTAGGACTGATTTTCTAAATTGTATTTCCCTCATTCTGTGTGAAAGGTGAGCACTGCCACTATAGCTCCTGCCATAGCTGAAGAAATTCACTCTGCCTGTTTCATTGAGCTGAAAGGTCCAGGACAGTGTGGAAAAGGATAGTGGGAATGACGGTATTGTCTCAAGGGACAGACATGGAGGTTTCTTATCCTCACCCCTTTCCATGTTGCATGGGCACATGGAGGGTCAGTCACACAGCAACCTCCACATCACCTCATAAAAGGGAAATTGGGTTATTATTGCCTAAGCTATTTCATGGCTTCAAGGACCTTGAGGAAGTAAAATCAGCCCCTTTTTTGCATGGATGGTGGTGCTTACAGGGCATTTTAGAAACCAAAACTGAAAACCAAACAGTGTTCACCACCTCTCCGTCCTGCATGACAAAAAGCAGGATCCTACAGCAATATCTGAACTTTTAGATAAAACGTACCTGCTCTGCAGAACTGAAAAGCACCCACTGCAGTTATGGCAGTCAGTATCTTAGAATGCACAATCATTTCTTATTAAAAATTCAGTGACCTTCTGCAGAAGTCTAGGAGGTAACTGAAGGCATCCAAGTCGGATTTTATAGGTGACTCTTCCTCTCTGTGCAAGCAAAACCAGTATAGCCTCCCCCATGGTTTCAGGGTCTTACAAAGACAATTCTCAAAACATGGCACAATCTAAAAGTTAAAAATTGAGTACAAAGAAATATAAAGAATACCAACCACACATCTTGTCTCAGTTGTGTCATCAAGGCCACAGAATGAATGCTAGTGAAAAAAACAAAAAAAGGAACAAAAACTATAACATAAGATCAAAAGAAAATGAGGAAAAAAGAAAAGAAAAAAGATGTAAGATATGTAATATGAAATCCAATGACATTACTTTACAGCAGTTAGTCTTACATCAATATTAATTGAGTTGATCTAAAAGAGAGCTACAGTGTACCAATCTTACTCTAAAAAGGGGTAACAGGGTACAAAGTTCAATATTTGAGGGCAGCTTTACAAATGGTAACATTTGTGGATTATGTAATTTCAGAAATATTAGGTTCAGCTCTGTGACTCAGTTAAGTAAGTACTTATAATTACACACCTGAAAGCTTTCCTGAACCAAGAATTACCAAACCAAGGGCACAAACTAAATGCAACTTAAGTGGCAGAAAATCAGTTATGAGAAAAGTATGATGTGTTTAAACAGCACTTGTTCCTCATGTATCAACCTGTAGAATAAAACTGAGATTTTACATTATTCTTTTGTATAGATTTTAGAAGCAGGACAGTTTGCTGAAAAATCCATAGGGCAAAAATACGGTCATCCTTATGTTCTGATTTGACAGAATTTTACATAAAACATAAAACTTAAAAATTGAATCTGTTCTTAAAGGAAAATAAAAAGCCATACTCATGACGCAGTAACTATAAATGGTGCCTTGCCCTTAGCTACAACCAGCAATGAGGCTCAGCAATAAATACTGCCCTTCCTTCAGAAGCGTAAGACTTCTCTCCACAAGAAATTATTGTGCTCAGTATCAGCGGCATGTAGGTGTCAGTCCGCACCCAGTGACATATTAAACCTTCAGAAGAACAATAAAGTAGAAGTACATCATTCATTGATTCTCTGACAACACAATCTTCCTTCAGGCAGTCAAATTCAGAATGGGATTTAATCCCAAGGAAAAAAGTTTCAAATGTAATGCATATAGAAGGAAGCCCTCTACTCATCCAGGAGCTGAAGGATAACAGAAAATGACGACACTTTTTTGAGGTCTCCTGCTAATGTAACATTAAGGCAAAAAGAACGTTAATCATTTTACCTTATTACCAGCTTTCTGCTAAGCTTGTGATTAAGCTGTTTCTTTTCCAATACCTTTCCCATCCTTTGCACTGATGAACCAGCACAGATAATGCTAACTTCCATTTTCAAAATTAGGAGTCTGTCTAATCCAATACCTACTCTGTAAACAGTAATGGCAATTATTAAAGACTTAGATTCTGGCAATAGCAACATCTAGAGATTTTGATGGTTTAGAATAGGTGGATAAACACTAATATTTGTGATAATTAACATGAGAGATATCTCCTATTCCTCAAAGTTTCTCTACCTTGAGGAGTTAACTGTAGCATCTTAGACATCACTGGCTGCTAGGCAGGAACACCTTCAGGTATAGAAGTGGTCTGGGGCAGAAGAGGGCAAAGGCAGCAAAAGATCCCTTTAAAGGGTAGATACTGCCTACATTCCTCCGCTAGTGGAAATGGGGACCACTGCCTCCCCGATGGCTACAGACAGACTAGCCCCAGCCAGGGAGTAGTGGGGGTGATGTAAAGTGACAATCAGCAACAGCAGCAGACAGCCCAGCTCCTCACAGCTCTTCTCCTGGCTCTTCCACAAACCCAGCAGGATATCACGATTCAAAAAGTGCAGGATGAAGTACTGCAGAGGGAATCAATTACTGTGGGAGCAGAAGAGGCCAGGGAAGCTGCTGAGGGAACTGAGGTAGCTGCTAGAAGTGCAATAGCCCCAGAGGGTGACACGGGGGGACTGCCACATCCTGAGAGCAGACGAAGTGACAGTGACATTAGCGAAGGGTGAGGAAGAAACCTTCCCACATCCAGCACGCTGCTCCTCAAAGCCTCTCTCAGTTCTGCAAACCCCATTGACCTGTTCCAACTCCCATTCAGAGTCCTCCAAAAGCCTTCCTTTTTCTCTTTTATCCTGTTATGATCCCAAAAGAAAAAAACAATGACTGAAAACTCCCCTAACTTCTCCATTCAGCCCAGCAGCAGGTTTGTACCCATATGTACCGGAGAAAATGAACCTGAGATGATGTGACTCATCTTGGGATCTAGGCACTGGTTTAGCAAAAGCAACATAACCAAAACACTTCGCTAGAGCTTAGAGAAAGCCCCATTGTTGGCCTATGCCCTGCAGAACAGCCTAAACTCCACAGACCTGGAAACACTTGAGCCCATGGTCCAGGAACCTTGTGCCATCTCTTGCTTGGGACCACAGTGATCCAAATACATTTGCTGTCTTAAGCCTCAATCTGAGATTCTTCAGAAGAGGACAAAATTTTGATCTGGGATATTAATTTAGAACTTGTTTCTATCTTAAAACAAGAAATAAGTTTTGTTTGCAGTGTTCGCCGCATGCACCTCATTAACTTTTTTAAAATTTTCAGTATTTGCAAGTTTTGCAAAGCAGTGTTATCGAAACAACAGGGCTGAGCTAACTGCTTCTGTCAAACAGTGACAAATACTTATGCTGTTTCTTGATCTAAACCACAGCAAATCTTCCCTTTTCTTGTCTAGCCTCTATCTAGACTCCTTCATTTCTTTCTGTACTTGATAGAAAACCCAGATAGAAAATAATTTTGAGCAGATTAGGGACGGAGCTTCATTTCATGCAGCAATGACTTGAACTCAAATTTTATCTTTCCTTTTTTAAAATAGATTTCATTATATTAGGTTAAGTACTATTAATGTCAATGCAACAGAGAAAAATAAATTAGTATGGAAAAAAAATCCATTGGCATTGCCCAGGCATTTATTTACCTTTTCCTCAATTTCTTTGAGTTGCCTCTTTTGAAGTTCTATTTTATCTTCTAGCTCTCGAATTCGCTGGAACAGAAAAAAGCAAAATAGAAATTATCATATCTAATTTGAAAAGTATATAAATAAAAAAGATAAGAAATAGATTAAAAATTAAGAGAACAAATGCCCATTATTAATGTAATAATAATTCCTTTACAGATATATTGGGCATGTTCATGGCAGGATTGCTCCATGTTTCCATGAAACCATGGCATTTTAAACACGCTGCATATTTAGAACATCAGGTTTGCTACCAAAAAACCTAATCATCACCAGTCATTAATCATAATTTTAACATATACACACAGACAATTCCAAATAGCACCGAAATTCTTACAAGTACAACACTTCTTTCTCTGCAACTGCCAGAAGTTTTTCTACTTACCTAGTCAGCAGATTATACTATTACCTTTTATTTTAACTCTCTATTTTCATTTCCTATAAAACATAACTATGCTTCTGGCATAGTCATGCTATACCAGAAAAACAGAGCACACAGATTTGAGATTTTCACCAAGACACCATTCAGAGATTCAGTTCCATCCTATTACCAGAGCCACCTCCCACCAGAGTCAGAGGGAATGTCGTCTTCATCATAGCTCTCCATATATTTAAGGATTTTCCTTGTTTGGTTCCACAAAGGTTCTCCAAAAATATAACTGTTGTTCGGTCCACATATCCTATCTTATTTCTGTCCCCTTCTTTCCTTTCTATAAGTTATGCTTCTTTTTTTTTTAATTTTTGTTTAATTTTTATGGGCTTCTACATTAAGAAGATGCATTTTATTACACTTTTAGCATATTGTGTAGCATAAAGTAGGTTCATAAATATTTTTTTTTATAGGCAGAAACCTGGAATCTCCTACTAACAGCCACTGGGAACCAAGGAGCAACTTTATACTATCAGTTTTTTCAGAATTAACTACCTGACCTTTGCTTGGCCTACAATAGTTAAGGTTATTAACAGTTCCTGAACTTTGAAAGAGAAATGATCATGTAGTCTAATTTCTATGCATAGGCCAATAAAATTAATATAGCAGCTGTTGCATCACTCCCAAATTTTTTTATTACTCTCAAATTGATTTGAACAATGGTATCTCTTTCAAAACAGCATCCAATCATTATTTATAAAGCTGTGTGATCAACTGACATCGATAGTTGATTATCTGCATTGAATTCAAAGACCTCAAATAGTGGGCAATGCCCCACACTCGTGGTAGCCCAGGACAGTCGCAGCAAGGCAGCAGCTGATCTAGTGACCACTTTGTATTGGTTTTGAGAACTACAGAGTTCAGCTCGAACATTTCAGATCTAACCTGGGGCTACCCCAAAGATGAGGTACATCCACCCTGCAGTTCACCTTGCTTAGGGCATACTAATGTCCACACAAATACTGCAGATGGGTCACAAGCAATAGCTTTGTTATTGTTGCTGTTTTAAAATACAAGATTTTGCTTAAATGACTGTTTTGAATATTATGCAGTCAGAATAAGTCAGTCAAAACCTCCACTGTATCATGTTGCGTTGCTCAGAGATTTCCCCAGGTAATATAAAAGCACCAACTAGGTTACCCTTGTGTGACAAGTGCATGCAGCTTTGCTAACAGTAACAAATGCCCTGAGCACAGCTGTATTAATTTCACTTTTCCTCCATTACATTTGAATTGATTTATACTTCATCTACGCCCTCTTCAAGGCAAGTCTATCTCTCAAGTGATCATCTTCATATAATGAATATACCAGGAATATTACAATCACTGTAAAAAGCCATGGGATGAGAAGTAGGCAGATATAATCACCTCTGAGATCTCTAGTCCATCAGGTTACTCTCTTGTTTCTCTCCCACTCACTTCAGTTATGCTGATTCCTACTTACAACCACATCCCAGAGCTAAGTGACAGACTTCAATTCTCTGGGCATCCTGCTATGCTCTGTGATAAAATTTGACCATGGTGAGATAAGTGGAGGGAAGCAATATTTTTAACTACCATTTTCACCTTCAAGATTCACATGAGATATTTTTTCAGTATCTGCTGAGAACTTGCCTCCAGAAAAAAAGGAAAATAAAAAAAAGCCCCCAAACATTTGGTGGCTTTCTCACCTCAGGGTTTACAGCAAGTGCTCTTTTATAAAAGAACATGTTAATTAGGATAAGATGGCATTTTTCAGATTTGGGAATTCTGTTAATTAAGTAAAAATTGAGATGTTATTATTCCCCTATGAATTTTTAATCTTTTCAGAAGATTAGAGCTATTCAGATATTCTCTCCAGCTGTTCAGAATAGTTCTAAAAAAAAAGGCCTGAGGTTTCTGTTTTCCAATTCCCACCCATAGCCCATCATAATTGTTAAACTTTGTGAGATGAAAGAGAATAGTTTTAAGGTGAAGAAATATACAGTTTCATAATTTTAAATACAAAGACAGCCTAGCAATTGAAAGGGAATATGCATAGGGCTGAATTTTTTAGCAGTGATAATCTACAAAAAATCCTCAAAACACACAGATTTATGTCAGTAAGGCAGATATATACGGGGTAGGTATAGTCCACAGGGCAGATATTTACATGTATACATGTATATATGTAGACCTGTTCCACAGTTGTCACCTAAGGATAATATGTTGAAGACAGGTGACTAGTGTTTAAATAGCTAGTATTCCCCTTATATGAGTGGAAATCACAATGACAGAAGACTTTTGCTGCCAGTGAGTAAGATTTTTTAACCAACTTCTTTACTACAGAAATTAAGAGTTCAAACATAGGTCAGAATTTGTTCTAAAACACAGCCATGGACCAGAATTTTCCATCAGGTGTCAAAGCCTGGGGTTGTTTACTTCTAGTTGTTTATTTGCTTTCCCCTGGAGTATTGTAGGGAGGATTATCCAGGAGGATGAAGTGGGTGTAGCTATTCCCATCAATATCCTCTGATTGCACAGGGTCAGCACTGGAAGATAACCAGCCTAGCTCAGCTATTTATATATCCTGAAAAATCTGACTTAACTCATTTCTTTCCATTTAACTGCAGTGATAGCCTTAAAAATATATAAACATATAGCAATATATTGGCAGGAAAAAACAGATTTACTCCTGCACACAGTATTTAGCATATAAAAATAATTATTTTCCCCCATTGTACCTATCTGCCTTTATAGCATTATATTGATAATAAAAAGATAACAATTTCCAAAATATGACTTTAAAAAATGCGTAAGCTACATGCAATAATCCTAGCTTTAACTAAAAAAGTATCTTCTAGAAGCAGCAAGAGATGTTCCTCAGTCAAAGGTTATATTAAAATACCGAGAAGGAATTACACACACTAATTAAGACCAAAGGTAGGACTGCCTGAGATTTAGTATAAGCATTTATGTCTTCATCTACTGTTCCTTTTATTTGCAAGAATTAGCCATCAAGAAGCTGTGGACTCACTCTCAGGTTTTCAACAGTTGATTAGATGCTTTCAATGAATTCTGATTTATTTATGTTTGCAAAAGTATTCCTGTGACAACAAATCACGCAGAACTGTTTTATTGTTATCAGGAAGTTCTACCTGCTTTCATGCTTCAGGGCATAAATTGATGATCAGTAAGTGAAGCTTCTCCTACTATGTCATAATAGTTTTTACTATAAAAGATGCTTTCAGCTCTGTCCTTGACAAGGCTCTTGGGAACCTTGCAGGGTAAATCCAGAGCATTTTCAACTGCACAAAAGGCTATACAGGGAAGCAACAAAATCTACTCTTTTTATCAAAACATTGAGAAGTCTTGGTTGAGAAGAAAGTCACAGGCCGTTCTTTTGTTCATTCTCAATTTTTAAAAAGAGAGGGACAGAAGACATGGATAGATAATCTAAAATCAGTACAGTGCTTATGTTTCTTTTAAAAACCCCTAGCAGTTGTCACAGCCAGAGCGACGATTAGGGTTGAAGTGGAGCAGTGTTCTGCTGGGTTCTAGCAATTCCTGTGTTCCTATGGTTAGCAGCTACCCCTCAGTCACGAGTGTACCTTTTTGGGACTGACAGGATTTGTGAGAATAACACTGTGTTGTCAAATTATGGGGCCATACAAAGGAATTTCTGTAGGCAAACAAAGAGCCACAGTCAGATAAAAATAGCGCAATGAGACTGTAACCATGAAAGAGAAGAGTGCAAATATTAGGGACATGGATTCTTAATGCTGTCCACCTCGACCGCATTCAAAATCAATTGGCCAAAATAATAAATATTAATCTGACATTGATTTTATTGCAGTAACAAATAAAACCTTACAAAACTTTAGGCTGATGGATGGGTAGATTTGTGAATACTCCCTGTTACTACCTTCACTTGCATGGAGCTCTCATGAGTTTTGGAAAGAGGGTTGGACGAGCATCCATTTCAGCATGGCAGGCACCTACTTAATAAATCATCCTTCCACTAGCAGTGAAGTTTGCTGCCACTTCTGAGTAAATGCTTGCAAGCATCCAGAAAGCAGCAGGGGCTGAAAGCGCCCAACTGCTGTACTGAGCTAACAGCAGATGGCTCTGCCGGCCAAGCTACAGCTGGAACAGCAACTTCAGCTCTGTCAGGAACGAGGCTCAGCTGTGAAATGTATTTCCATTTCCAGAAAGCTACAGAACAAAGATGTACAACATATGCCTTACTTATTACTTAACTGCAATTTGAACAGACTTTTAAGTTCCATTATACATTTTTTCTTAATAGTAATTACATATACAATATATATGCGAAGGTAGGTGGCACAGCTATAACCCTGATGGACAGCCTAAAAATGCTAACAATTAGATAAGGGAGAGAACATCCAGAAAATTCAGGCAGTCTATAGTGTGAAGACAGGCATACAACTGAAAGTCTGCTAAAACACCTCTAACATGGCACTATATATATATGACATTACTTTACTGAACAGAGCTGTAAAAGGGAAGATTACCATCAGTCATTTCCAATTTATGAATTATATATTCACTGGCCACAGTGATCATATACTGTGCTTCCTCTTCAATCCAATGCTTGGAGAGCTCCCAAACACAAAGAGCTGTCAAATTGCCCAGAAGTGGGAAATTAAACTTTTTTCTCAGCAGAAGATTCCTAATGTGCAGAAGATTCCTCCTAAATGCTCATAACCCTCATTTCCTTTCATGTCCTGATGGGAAGTTCATCTTTCTGGGCAGTAGGATACACTTCTTGAAGTGCAACTATTCACTTAAGAAATTACTTCTCTTTGGTAAATTTGGATGGCAAGTGCCCTTAGTGTGTATCTCCCAGTACTGGTATGTAAATTAAGACAAGTCAGCTCTTCCTTGCTGAAGTAACAGAGGGCTGAGACACCAAGATGGGACTACACAGCATTATCACTCCCATCAGTTCTAACCTTCCTCCAGAAGGGGAGTCTCTAAGTTTGCATGAAGCATTGCTTTATAGGTAGTATGCTGTCTGAGCTGGCCTATGCAGGACCAGCTCAGGTGTCTTTGCACCTACAGCTCAGTTTTCCTGACAGTTGGATAATTTCCCAGGAGGTTTTTGCTTTCAAAATGCATCCAAACTCATCAAGAGGCTAGATGCAAAAACCCTAGATGCAAATTCATTATTGTCATGAATCCCTTGTACAAAGGTGCAAACAAAGGGATAACAGTTTTTAAAACTGAAGTAAAGGCAATGGGTCCCTTGCAGACCATTCAAATCAGAGATCAGGTCCAACGGAATGATATTAATGCATTGCCAATGGAGAACCAGCTAGGTACTGCTTTCAGAAGGGAAATTTCTGTAATTTTTAGCATGGCCTGGCTCCTGTGGCTATACTGCAACCTCAAGGTTGCAAGCCACATCTTTGGGTTGACTGAGGAATCAAGTTTTAGGTGAAATGCAAGCAGCATGATGGTGGATGCGTGCCTGGAAATATTACTCTACTTTCACTAACAGAGAAATTCCAATAACACAGGCTTAGAAAACTCAGCTTGCATTATGGAGCAAAGAAATAAAAATAATGAAGCTGATAGTGGTAGTGATAGTATTGCATTTCCATTAGTTAACATCATTGAGCAGTTTAGCCAAAATGAAAATATTGCTCTATTAAAAAAAGTTAATTGCATTCCCACACAGTACACATGAAGTACGTATAGCAACTTGTGCTATAATAGCAATCCATCTATATTAAGTACCTTTACCACTAGTATAGCACCTCTTGTAAACCAGCACTGAAATAAATGGAAATCCTTCCACTGAGCTCAGTGAGCCTTGGATTGCAAGTCTCAGAGCTATCATTATTTCTGCTGGAGGCAATAAATCAGCCCAGTAATGATTTGTCATCGTTTTAAGAGTTCATCATGGGAGGAACTTCAGCATTACAAAGAAAGAAAATTGAACTGAGATGTAATGAAGTGCCTTACTACTTACTCTAACACGCAAGGTCCAAATTTCCTCCACCAAACAACAAAAATGTGTGTATTTCCTCATTTGTTTCAGTTTTAATTTCATGATACCTCAAATTCTGATGAGAAATGGACCTCACACACATCTAGTTTTTTGACCCAATCTCCCAGCTACCCTTTTAGTAGTGAACACATACTCTGAGAATTTCGGTGTTTATGGGATAGTGATGCAGGCTAGATGAAGTAGACCTTTTCATCCAAGCCTTTTGTCCTCTCCAATTCACTCATAGCATTAGCCAGTCATTCACAGTCCTGAACCACATCTTGGATGGCTTCATATCCTCAAGGCGTTTTGCCAAATGGGGAAAATGCTACCAGGAAAGGAACTTATGTGACAAATTTAATCTTCCAGACAACAATGACCACATCATCCTTCATGTAGGCGTCAAGCTGCAGAACTGATGCTCTTGTTTTCTAGGTGTGTAAGAGCCCATCTGAACAAACAAGATCAATTTATCTGGCTGCAAAATATGCCTCTTACCAGGCTACTATAGTGGTGAAAACACAAGAATGTACTAATCAGGGGGTTTAGAAATCACCTTAATAGTTCCTGTGACACACACTTATTGGATTTACATTCATCAGCAAATCTAAGAGAACAATTTGATAATTTTAGAACAAAGCAGACAAAGAAGGATTTGCTAAGCTGCTTAGAGCCTCGGCCCTGAGATGCTGGAAAGGTTCAGGTTGAAGTACATTCACAGGATAGGCACTGTGGATGGACTATATCAGACATGAACCACGTTTTGAATCTTTGAAACCAGCTTATGAACAAGAACGTATCTCATTCTGCAGCAAAATTTGGCAAGGGAAATATTTTATCAGTCTGACAAAGGGAAGAATCAATATTGTTTTATTGTATCGTTATTTTAAGCAGCTTCTCAACGCTAAGACACAGGTATGTAAGATCTTTAATAATATGAACAGCATAACTATGTTACATGTATAAAATTAAATAAAGATTAATATAAACTGACTTGCCTTTAGCTATTATTCAAATCACTAAGCTGATAGATAAAACTCCTTAATGAAAATAAATATATTATTTTCTTGATTTTTTTTAATCTCATGCATTTTAACAGCTGTTTAAAAGCCTCTACTGTGTTTACAATACCATTTGCATAGGTAATTGCCACATACATTTACTCAAGCTGTTGGATCTGCTACTGTAAGGGGTGTGGATTCAGGAATCAAAATGTTCCCTTTAGTCCCGTATTCCTAGAATTTGCATAATGGTCATAAGGAAACAAGCAAGCACCCTGTAACAGCATTAGCTTAAGCCATTATTGTTGCCATCTTGGTTTACTTTATGAATGAAAATTTAATATAAATTTCAGCCAGTTGAATATAATAATAATAGATCATTTTGGATATACTGTACCTCTGATTCCCACCAAGGTCATTCTTTACATAGCAGGTAAAAATTTCATTCATTTCTGTGTTTTGCAGCCTCAACCATGATAATCCAATTAATAGTTACTGAAGTAGGAGAATTGTTCTTGTTAATCTTTATTATGCATTTGTAGTTTCTTTATTTGCCTTCCTGAGGAGAATGAACCTTTCAGCACTTGCACTGATGCGTTTCTCAGCATGAAATATGTATTCAATCACATTGGTCTTAGTAGTAAATCAGTGAATTTTATAAATGCATTTAGCTTAAGATAACTCTTTGTTA
>WEKW01023751.1:0-25705 GCA_013389905.1 Sula dactylatra
AGCACAGCTGTCTGTTCTTCCTTCCTACCAGTCTTCCAGCGGTATTCCTAATGGAAAGTGAGCAGGGTAGGCCTACTAGTTTTATTTCTCTCATAAGAGCAATTTGACATCTAAGGAAGGAAGGATAAAAGGTGTAAGTAAAAAAATACAAAACCACCTCAGCGTAAATCCACCAAGTTCATAGGCTAGGGATCTGCGCTGCATATACCAGTCACAGGATATTAATATGTGTATTACTTTGAGCTGTTGGGGTGTCTCTTGGGAAATGCATCTCAGGTGGTTTATGTTCCCTGTTGGTCTCCAAGGTTTAGGTTGGTAAGATGTCCCATCCGATCATAGAGTATCCCCAGTTACTGAACTATTGCTGTGCTTCATGTAAGTCCAATCTTCATGGAGCATGAAAGAAGATGCAGACTAGCTGGGACTGAGTGATCCCATTGAGAATAGTGGAGTAAAATTCTTAAAGAATGCCAGTTAAATGTGAAGCAAACCCACAGACATGTTTCAGCTGGAAGTTCTGGAAATTCTCAAGGTTAAAACTAACAGAAATATTTACAATTCCCTGAGAAAGGAAAATCTGAAATTTTAGCACACTCTAAAATCACATTTGCAAATTTGATGTTTAATAGATTAACTTCCTTTCAAGCAAACTGAAAACAGACATTTTACTTCCTAAACAATATTTTACCGTCACTCCCTGAGAAACCTCCATTATCAAAACTAAAAAGACTTCTATCAGCTATTTCATCCTGACTGTAATTTCCCTCCCCACAGTTTTACATTACAGTATATATAGAAGAACAAGGCTCTCTAGTGCAATATACCAGACAAGGAAATGATGGCTAACGCAGTTGTTCCACCATATAAATATTTCCAGTAATTTATCCATCAAAAATAGGAAGCATGTTTAATTATATTGTTGAAAAACTGCTGCAGAAATACTTTATCCATCAGAAATGGCATGCACAATGATGGCCTAGTGAAGTTAAATAATATAAAAAAGAAAATAATTCATAGCAGAAAGTTCATGAATTTTCATTTTCCCTTTTAAAAAGACTGCAGTAGAAAAACCCAAAATCTATGCTATGAAATAATTCATTTTTCAGTTTACTCTGGCATGAATACTGATGCTTTGCAGAGCACAACATATCTAAGACTAGCCGTTTCAAGGGTGAAGATGGGAGCGATTTCATTTATTAGATTTCTCCTGTTTCCTTTAATATCTCTTTTGGTAGGAAGGACCATTTAGGCTCTGTTTCAGATCAGGGCTTTTTACTCTTAGTCTTCATTACTGATGAAAATCTAGAGACCAACAGCATATTCATTTAATCTACTATAGAATAATTCATGCCTGAAAGAGTAAAGTAAAAGGAAAAAAAAAAAAAAAGAGCAAGCCCCCCCACTAAAAAGGGACATTAGTCATTTCTCTGTCATTTTTTTGGCAGCTAATGTTCTGTGTTTTGTAAATCATTACATCTAACACAGCTGAAGCCATAAAACTAATGTAGCAGGTCAGGGAAAACAACCAAAACAGGGTCAGAGAATCTGAACCCACGTTACCAGTTTAGTCAGTCTTGTGTCACATCACTTAATTTTAGCATGGTAACTTATCAATATCACTGCTAATAAGAAATACTAACCTCTACATGCTTTCAGAGACCTTTGCTGCAGAAATATAAGAAATGGAAGTTTTGGAAACAAAAGGAGTAAGGCATTTTCTTAAAGCAAGTNNNAGTATTTTTATAAAGACCTTGCAATAAGATGATATAATAGAATGACTATTCACATCACAGGAAACATGAAGAGTAGCAATGAAAAACAAACCAGTAATGTGGAGTAAAAGAAGATAAAGGACAAGAGGCAGTTATTAGTTTAGACATGTGAGGCCAGACCCTTTATTAAAAAACATGGCAAAGGACTTGAATTTGATTCTGCAAGAGATATGAAGGCAAAAAACCCAGAGTTGAACAGAAAGAGATAAGTGTGGGAGAAGAAGACATATCAAGTATTCAGATTTTAGATACAAAGGAAGAAGGGAGAAATTGTCTACAAGGATATGAACAGAAAGGAGGAAAGGATGGATTTGGATGATAAAATGGAAAGAAGGCTTACTGCGCTGCAAAAGAGAATGGAGAGGAGTCAAGAATAACACTGAGTGGATTAGCCAGAGCAAAGAAAAAATAAAGCTCATGAATAAAAAATACTAATTATTGATCTAGCCCTACTGTACACCTTTTGTCATCTTTCAACCACATCATAACTGCAGCTGTGTTACTTTCAAATGCAAAAATGTTACCATTGATTTCTTGAATTTGCACCGCATGTATTGAAACAGGCGCTGCTCATACTGTCTTTAAAACAGTTTAGAGAATAGAAAATTAACATTTTCTATAATAACAACTAAGGACTAATGTATGCAATAAATTTTTTATGGAATGATCTCCATCTCACTAGCACAAAAAGAGTATTTAATAAAGATACATTCATTTCTCCAAACTTACAGAATATTTATCTACAAACCTCAGAACCAAATACAAATATTTCCTGAGTAGTCTTATCATGTATCTCTTTCTGTGATTCATTGATTTTTTTTTTTTGGAATGCATTGCCTGGTCTTAAACCTAATACAGAATGAAAGGAAAATGCCATCCTAAAGGTCAAATATCCAAACTAAAGGAAGACTTTTAGAGATAGGAATTAAAACCAGACATATTAAAGAAAACATTATTTGTTTTTAGCTGACAACTACATACTGTAAAGAAAACTTGGACAAATTTAGAGTGAGCTTCAGCAGATATTTTTACAAATAATTAAATGATTAAAGTTACCATTAAAAAAAACCAATTTCTTTTGTACATGAAACTATAAACACATTTACTTGTAAAAAATTTATCATGTTTTGGAGGTTTATGAATGTTTCTGACTAAATGGCTGTTTTTTCTGGGTAATTTTCACTGTATGCTTTTCCAGATTTTTTTAAAATATAAAATTCACATACTCCTTTTTGTTACTAACCATTAAGATATAAAAATAGAGAGCTCCTAATATCCAACTACTGGCATTAAACTGGGTCAATATGTCAGAAAAAAGCTTTTTCTTTAAACAAGATGAATGAATTAATGCTGCATTTTTCCAAACAGCTTCCATTTATATTTCTGTTGAGGCATCCAGTTCTCTCATGAGATGCATGACTACTCACGGTGACATTAAGTTCAGTACTAGATTCAGTGGAAAGCTGTTCCTGAACCTGAATATTCAAATAAGACTGAAGTGATATACATACATCTAGAGTATAATCTACACAATTAACCATTTCAACTCATATTTCCCCTTTTTGAAGTAATACGTTAAGACCATTTCTTCATGAGGTGTCTGAAATAAGATTCACCCCTGGAAAATACAGTCTATATACAGCAAGGAATGGAGAATGACTAAAGCCCAGCTATCCTGATTTACTTTTTTTACCATTTCACAGAATCACACAGTCCCAGAATGGTAGGGGTTGGAAGGGACCTCTGGAGATCATCTCGTCCAACCCCCCTGCTTGAGCAGGCACACCTAGAGCAGGGTGCACAGGACTGCGTCCAGGTGGGTTTTGAATGTCTCCAGGGAAGGAGACTCCAAAACCTCTCTGGGCAGCCTGTTCCACTGCTCTGCCAACTGCAAAGTAAAGAAGTTTTTCTTCATGTTTAAGCGGAACTTCCTGTGTTCCAACTTGTGCCCATAATTATTTCTCATTTTAAATGAAGGTAAAGTAGTAAAAGGGAAGATCTATAGATGTTTGCTTTGTTTCTGTATCTGTATTTCACCTCCTTGATGTTCAATATAATTTCATATTTTTAAGTTTTTGACTGTCCAAGAAAAGTCCCGAAGACCCTTTACTTTAAAAAAGCATAGCAAGGTATTTCCAGGAAGATCCAAGTTTCTGAGCTTTCCAAAAACATCCATTTTCATACATAGAAAAGGAAAAATCTTGTAAATTCCTACTATTTAATTTTAGGCAAGTAAGAAAGGAAGGCTTTGAGTTTGGGAAAACCCCTTGGTATTTTCCTACAAATACCAAAATATGACAGCATTATGAGCAATGCAGAGACTTAAAGCTTCAGTAGTCTTACTAGCCTTCATGGTTATTTATTGTGCAAAAGGAAAACAGAATTAAGTAGATAACGATACATGGTAGAACTGAACAATGAATAATAAAACTTCTTGGAATTTTTTGACCATTTTATAAAATATATAAATCCTATTAAATTTTAAAGCATGATTAAAATGGAAAAATAAAGAAGCTTTGCACTTTTCTGGAAAGATCTAAGGGATTTGTTTATCAAGTTATGAAAAAATAACACTAGATTAGGAAAGAGTCTTCCAAAAGTATAACAGTACCAGAATATGATTTCTTTAAAACTGGACTAATGTAATAATCAAAATACTACATTCCTAGCTGCATCTTCTTCCTGGAAGTTACATCTATAAGCATATCTGTTAGACATTTCCTTAAACAGTTTGTGTCCTATCAATCTGTCATACAATTGACATACTTCTTTACCTTTTATTTGGTGACACAAAAGCCTCCCAGCTTTCTGTCAACATATCTTTGCACACAAGAATAGTGAAGTTAAGAGTTTTCCTATCTGGTTAGCTATGAGCAGCTACTGCATAGAGACAGCTCTTTTCTTGAACACAGAAATCAAAACCAGAGAGATTCTGGTTCATTTTGGTGTACACCTATATGTGTGTGTGTATACATCAAAACATGTATTCACACACATATATATATATACACATTGACATACACATATCTTCACTCAAAGGAAAAATGGAGAACTTAATTGAACAAAGTTTCAAGTAAATAGATAAAAGAGATTAGCATTTGTGACATCCAACAACCCATCTGCTGAGACAGGTATAAACAAACTTGACTGGCCAATTGCCTTAACAATATTATAAGAACTACATCAAAGAACTGAACTGATGGACAAGATGCTTTGGAATAAAAAGAAACAATTACAAGTGTCATTTCAGCAAAGCTCTTTCTAACTGCATCCTATAGAGAATTAAAAGTGTCTGTTCTGATCAAAAATTTTGTAAAAATTATTTCATGGCTTCATTATGGGCTTTGTTCAAAGCCTATTTACAACCAGTGACAGGTTTTCAGCTCACTTCAGGGATTCCAGAGCACACTGAAAGAGGAGAGATACAAAAAAATCCTCTTTTAACTTCTGCAATTGAATATTAGAACTGTGGAACTCTGAGTATCACTGTGGTGTTTCCTAGTATTTTTTTTAAGGCAATGATTTTAATTATCTATAATTTTGACAAAATAGAATCATTAAGGCTGAATTTTCCATGCAAGATTACTTTAATCTGTTTTGTCTTGATTTTACCAAAAACATTTTAGAGAAAGTGTGTTGTTCCCTAATATTAAAAGAAATTCTTACTGATGATTGAATCTCATCAACTATTAATTAGAAAACTATAGAAATTCTGTGCTTTCAAGGCAGGCAGCTAAAATATAGCAGGGAATGTTCTTATAGGAAGCATGAGATACCCATGCCTGTGGAAGTCTGCCCAAATTATCTGCTTTTAAAAATACAATCATGTGCTTAGAAAAGACAGCTTTACTGTAACTGATAAATTTCATTTGTACTAACAATGCTTCAGACTGAGGCCACCAGGTATTTTCCTGGCACCATCTGAGGACCATGTAAGTTCCAAGTCTGTTTATTAATACTGATAATAGGAGCCTGTCTCCTCAGTCTCAGTTCTTCCTTCCTTCCCCAACCTCAGCTTCCCTAGAAGAAACCTGGGATTATAACACCACCACAAAAACTTTCTCAGAATTAAAGCAGCTGAATGAAAACCCATAGAACTAAATAACATTCTTTCCTTAGCTACTGAATTCCTATGTATTAATGAACAAGCCATTTAAAATAGATTTTTCACGTCTGGCCATTAAATTTGGACACATAATTAGTGATCACCTGATTTCTGACCTATGATCCTGATATGCAGACATACAGAATAGTAACAGAATATGCAAGAGAAGTCAGCAAGAGCTTTGCTTTAAACTACTGTACCATTGAGCTATTTGTAATGCTAAATAGTCTGGAAAGCAGGTCATGGGTAGCTCAGTTTGTCAACCAAACTGAATGGTATTTTGACCTTAATCTCTATGTACAACAGTATGTGACAGTATGTCACTTTCTCATCTTGCAAGGCGATCTGAAAATAAATATTTTAAAAACAAATAAAGCACAGATGTTTGCCATAGAAAAGCGATGAAAGACATTGCTGAAAATTCTGAAGTTGGAATAGGTTGATACAACACAAATGGAGGTAGAGAAAAGCAATAAGAAACTCACAAGTTCATCTGCTGAATATTAAGCCTTTGAAACTCTTCAGGAAAAGCAAATTAAAAAAAATGCCCTGGGCATTTTTATAATGTGAAGGTAGATTGAATGATTACCAATCTAGATATTATTTCCTTCCTGACGTTCACAACTGATGTATGACACAAACAAACAAATGAAAAGACAGAAAAAAATATCCCAATCCATCTCTCTCCTCTAGGACGGAATTTTCTAGTATATAGAAAGAGAACTGACTTATTCTTCTACCTGCTCTCCTGAGCATAATATCTGGAAGTTCTCTGATCTTTATTTAACTGCTGATCATTCACCCATTTTTAACAGCATAGTATAAATAGTAAAAACAACTGATGCAAATAAGGGAATTTTGTTAACTTTGTTACTTTGTTAAATAGTATTGCTTACTGTAATGAGTGTTAGAAATTAAATATGCAGCAGTCTCAATATGTTACTTAGAATGACATTTCCATTCCTGCAGTAATGAAAGTGAATTAAATATGTTTTATCCTCTGTAGTAATTCTGCTCATCTTTTAAATCTAGGCTCAGAGAAAGTTTTGTGCATACCTCTCACTATAAACAGCTTCCATTCTCTTCAAAAGAAAGACAGGTTCTCTTAATTTTGTTTCTCCTGTTGCTTTTACCTTCTCTTGCTGCTCTACTCATAATTGCCATCAAGATCCTTTTCATCAGGGAGCTGGGAAATACAGACTGCCATTAAATGTTATTTCATGACTCAGCATTACTGAGTTAACAGTAAAGTTACCTGCTAGTTTTCAACTGGCAGCTTTTGGAACTGCAGGAATCTGAGCGGAACCATTCTTGCTCGTTGCTTTGAGCTTTAAGCTTCAAAAATCTCCAGACTCAACATGAAGTCTGGTTAAAATCTACAATTGTTACCATTCTTGTCAACAAATCTAAGCTATTAATTCTTTTCCTAGGCTTTTGACAGAGCAGATGAATCTAAACTTAAATCAGCAAGGAAATCTCAAATTACTTGATGTAGATAAAATATTGAATTTCACAAGAATGATTAAGAAACTGTCCCGTCAGGGCAGATGATAACATTACTGTGATGTGTGCAAACCACTATTCTCTGCTCATACTGTGAATTTGCTTCAAAATTGGATGTATAAAAGGAAAAAAACGTAATTGACAAAGCTGCAAGTCAAAATTAATCAGGTCATTTGCTCAGAACCCAAAACGAGCTTAATTAGTTATGAATTATCTAATAATTGTGAGTATCTCTAATGTACATTTGTTTGGACACCTATTACTAAGGGTCTGTATCACTGTTCTAACCTTATGACTAAATTCAGGAACATCCCCTTGGAGTCTTATGTTGGCTTCCAGCTATCTACATGTTATATTTAAATTCTTAGCTGTTAATGTGATTGTCAACAGAGCTGACTTCTTTGTAAAAATTTTCTGGCAAATTTTTAGTAGTTGTATTTCTTGTTTTCAAGTATGTTTGTGTTGAATAAGTTTGACCCTACATCTTCAGATATCTTGCAATCCCAGGTACCCCTGATTATTTTGGCTAATATCAATACATTTTCATTCTGACACCAGACAAAAAGCTTGGATCTATATCTATGCTAAGTATTCCTAGGCATAGCAAACTTTCACCTTCCTTTTATCTTTTCACCAACACTTCTCTGTCTGACAAAATCTAACTTCAAGCCTAGAATACTAGGTTGTCAAATACTAAAATGTCAAATTTCAACACAATAGAAAAGAATATAAAAGTATGAAATTTGCACTATAGCTTTTGCATAGTCAGCTGATACATTTCTGCCTGTTAGGCTCTGAATTTACCTTATCCAGGAACCAAATATGTCAGTAAAAGGAAGAACTCATGAGTTATTCTTCTAGGAGGAGTAAACAGTACATGTAAGCTATGCATTTAGATAAAAAATTACTTGGATAACTAAAGGTAAAAATTTACCCCGCATTTATGGTACATATCTAAATAAATGCTTGATTTTCAGCACTCAAAATTGCTATGTGGGGAAAATACGCTTGTGTTACTTACTATCAAATACAGATTTGTAAACTAAACTGAATATTTGAAAACATTAAATGCAGTATTTTTTTCCTACAGGTACCAAGAAATATCCTTCAATTTTACCCAAAAGACATATTTATGAACAGATTAAACATGCACTTGTCACTGTAACAGGTGGGCGTAAAAGGCCTTTCAGGGTCTTCAACAAAAATGAATTTCCTGTTTCTGATTTTACAATCATCTTAGAGTGAAATTTTAGCCTCTTTTTCATCTTCAAGACAGTTACTATGTTGTAATGAAGTAATTACCTCAGACAGTGCTTGAACAGAAACCTTCCTATGGTACGTGTAGCACCATGGCCAGGCATATCAAATGCCTGTGTTAGATTGGTCACTTACATTCTACTGAAAATTAAAACGAGAAAAAGTGAGGCTGAAAGGAAAAAAAATAGGATAGTTTCCCTTAAACTTAGATGAGATGTTATGAAGAAATAATCAAGCTAGAACTTATTTAAACTTCTCTGTCTAAATCAATACTGAAATAGTCTGTCTTTGCAGTGATAAGACAGGAAGATTCAGCCATTCTATTGGGCTCAAGGCAGAAGTCACAGGTTGAAGTGTAATCAAAAATTATCTCCTACTTCTTCTCTTTTTTTTTTTTTCCTCCTAGAGGTGACGCTTCAATCGATGGTCTCAGAGCCTCAGATTATCTGTCAGACAGAGAAAAGCTGTCTCAAGCAGTGAGGACCTCTAATCAAATATTGACAGATGAGATGTTCTGGGTGATAAAAATAGATTTAAAATCTAAAGTGACATTTTTTGATTAGAATCATAGCCTAACTGTTAAAGTCATGATGTAAGATAAATGATACAGTCTAAGCCTTCCAATCAATTTATTACCTTTCCTAAATATAATGAATATGAGTTTCCTACTTAAGTCAAGGTCAACCCCCCACAAATTAAACTAAATAGCTTCATATTTTCCTCTAGATTGATAAAAAGACATCTGTTCATGACAAAAATATCTTCTACTTGATTTGAAAAAGTTTAAAAGATATGTAGAGAGAATAGGAAATACTAGTAGAAATGGTTATACTCTACAACATTTAACTCGTATGTCATTCTAACTAAACCCATGGTAACAATGTAATACTTAACAACTGTTGTTGTTTAGCCCCAGCCGGCAACTAAGCCCCACACAGCCGCTCGCTCACTGCCCCACCGGTGGGATGGGGGAGAGAATCAGAAGGGGAAAAACTCGTGGGCTGAGATAAGAACAGTTTAATAATTAAAATAAAACAATAATAACAACAACAACAATAATAATATAATGAAAAGGAGAATAATATGAGAGAGACAGATGAAACCCGNTTGTGCACCTGGCAGAGCATGGGAAGCTGGAGAAGTCCCTAACTAGCACAGGCACTGCTTAGGGACCCTTAGCCCCTACTTAACAACAACTAAAACATCAATGTGCCATCAGCACTATACCAGCTACAGTGAAGAAAATTAACTCTATCCCAGCCAAAACCAGCACAACAACTCACCCAAAGAGCTTCCTGTAACTAGAAAATATCAATCAGCTTCAAAATTCAGTTAAAACTTCACTTAAATTAATGCACTAAATTACACTGTCCATAGGCGTATGTTAGGCAGCAGAGAAGAATCCACAACTTAAACCAGAAAAAAACCTGCCACCAACTAACCACTGAAAAATGAAAAAAAAAAAAAAAAAAAAAAAAATTTTTTCTACTCAGAATTAAATAGCTTTAATATAAATCCACCTTGAACTGATGGGCACACAGTTCGTAGGTCCTAGCGTAACAGATGGTATTGGTGGAGGAAAAAAGGGAGAAGCAAGTCTTCAAACAGACCCCCCCTTTATAGCTTTGGTATTGAACCCAAAGGGCTTAAATTAATACAAAAATGTTACCTTTAACATGGCAATGATGACCTTGATGCTGCTTGGTTATTAAACCATTTAAGCCTGTGCATTGTTCAATCTCCTAAAAGCACAGTACAGTTTAAAGGTTAAAAGAAAATGAAAAAAAAAAAAGCAAAGAAATCACATACATAATTCTTCACATATTTGGCTTTGGGTTCCTGAAGACCACAGCCATTATTGCAGGGGAGTTCATAAAATCTGCTGTAGTGTGGGAATCAAGGAGAGAGGGAGAAGGAAGAAGCCAGGCTATCATTTTTGTACAGATACATCACATATCTGCACAGAGTGTTTCAGCCCAGGAAATATCCTTCCCAGCAGGAAAATGAGAAGCAATCATCATCCGAACGATCCAACATCAGCCAAGGTTAACATGAAGTGGCATATCAGAAAAAGGTGAGTGTTGCAGAAAGGAGGTAGTTTATGCCTGGAATGGAGACATGGGCAACTGTGTGATGCAGAGAGCCCAAACAGTGTAGTAAGTGGAGGAAGTATGACAGACATGCAGTAACAACAACCAGTTAGGAGGTGTATGACACCGCATACATCCCACAATATCTTGCTTGCTATTTGATGCACACCTCAAATATGGGTATATTGGGGAACTGAGAAATGCATAGACTTTTGTGACTAAGTTTATCACTATTGCTAGAAGAAAGAAGAGTAACAAAAAGGAGTTGAAGGGTAAGACAAATGGACGAGGAAGCTGTGCTCTGCAATCATGGGACAAAAGTCAATGTAGATCAGCATCTTGAGGCCATATTTATCTGGCCAATAGTATGACTGAAATCCAACTATGATTCAGTACAACTGTTATAAAACATTTTGGTTTTATAGGCTGAATATATTGTAGATCACATGGAAGATTAAAGTGGAACTTTTTTTGGACTGAGGAAGTATTTTCAAAGCACTATGGTCATGTAATTTAATTCACATGAGAAAATTCAATAGTAGACTAACATTTCTTTAAAATGTTAAAATGGTATGCAAAATAGACACCCAGATTTTCATGCTAACTCAGACTCAGTATCTGTTAACCTAGGATACGATAGAGTAAACTTAACCTTTTTAATTTATCAAAACAAATGTTTTTATAAACACTGTGCAAGGAATCAACAAGTTTAATGTTCTGAGCAATTTTTAGATAGTGTAAATCAAATGTATATACCCATTGCACGTGTATAAAAATATCTAAAAATTGATGTCACAACTATAAAAGCAATAATTTAACTGAAAATTTCTTTCATTTATTAAAGTACAATCAAAAGTGTAATGAAAATCATCAGAGCTAAACTAATAACAATAACCACCATAATAATAAAAACAATAATAATCCTATTGTGGGACACTAGGGCAGTACCAGCATTTAACAATCCTCAGGAGACACACATTTTCCTTTCCAGCCTCCTTACAACATCCAAATAAAACCTTATCGAGATAAAGTTTTCTAACACCAACAAAGACAATTCCCTATATTTTCACTAGCATTCTTCAAGAAGAAATTGTTTTTAAGAGTATCAGAATAATTCTGGCAAGACATGGCTTGCAATTTAGTGCATCCAAAATTTAACTAAACAATTTGGCATGTGATTTCTCTCTTGCAATACTGGAACATTTCATCTGCTTTGCGTGTTTATAGGCTTTGTTGTTACAAGACCCTCATGCTCCTTATAAGCAAGAAATATGAATTAAGTCTCACTGCATCCATTTTAAGCGGAAAAATGGCATCCAGTTTATAAATAGGGAATTTCATGAGTTCACCAAAGTCAAATCAAGGTCATATGCAGTCAGTTATAGAGCTGCCACTGAATTCAAGATTCATCTCAAACTACGATAAAGCTTACGTTAAATTGAGAGGAGACAAATGTTGCTTCAGTCTCCAGATTCATGGTGCTGGACACTAACTTCTAGCTTCAATGTTTTTAAATTAACACTGGCTTGATCTTTTTTTCTCCCCTTGGATTGTTCATTGCCAACACTGCTCAGTTTGAGAAATAAACCAGTGAGTGTAAAGGAATTAAGAGAAAAAATTAGTAACACAGGGGTTAAACTAAACTACACCAATTCTCATCAGAGCAATTCCACAGTGTGGTTGCTCTGACAACTGCATCCATGGCACAGAGATTTATTTCACTATGTTTCATCTGCCTCACATCCAGACTTATTCTGTGATTTTTCCACAGTGTAAACTAGTTTAGATTAAGAGCAATTAAGGCAGAGGCCTATCACTTGGATGACTGTTTTCTATCCAGGGATCAAAGGAGTAGTGTTACAGAAACAAATGCTTGAAGCACTTTGGAGCCATAAATTATAATTTTTCTAAATCTTTTTTTATCCAATGAAGAAACTTGCTAATTTTCACACTTCTGTTATACATGCATTACACCATGTGGGTATGAAAAGGTATTTCTGCAAATCTGTCCTTTAGTCTTTTTCTAGCTAGTCTACAGCCAGTAAAGACATAAAGATCAAGTTATGGTGGAAAGAAGGGGGTTGGTTGTTTTTTTTTTTTCTTAAATTATACTTAAAACATGAACTGTAAACATGCACTTGCTTTTTTCTGCATATATATTTAGACAGACATACAGTGAAAATTTCCTTCCTGATTTATATGTTCTGATAAAGATTCTTGCTAAGCATCCATAGGTTATCTCCCCCACAGTATCTTTTCTGGAAGTTTAGCACTTAATGGAAGTGATGCATGTAATTTTCATGTTCTTTCAAGCTTTATTACTTTTTTGGACCAATTATCCCCAAAGCGTTTGGTTAATCAGTAGATACCTACTCTGGCTCCCTCTACAAAGCAATGAACTATCAAACTGCATAATTACTACTTCCTGATCTTAGTGCTGTTATTCTCTAGTTCCGATTTTGATAGTTTTACTTTAACACATAACATTTACAGTCTAAAGGTACACCATTCATAAAATAAGATATAATATAAGCAGGAATGTGCTTCATCTTCACCTGAAAGCATATACATTTTTTTCACATACATTCAAATTCCAGAGGCATTTCTTTCACTGACTTCAATACATTCAACAGTTCTGATATTTCACTCAAAATTTGTTTTTACTAAGAGATACTAACAATCACATTTCATAGAAGCATAGAATGTCCTGAGTTGGAAGGGACCCACAAGGATCATCGAGTCCAACTCCTGTCCCTGCACAGGACAACCCCAAATTCACACCATATATCTGAGGGTGTTGTCCAAGTGCTTCTTGAATATCACCAGACTTGGCACCGTGACTGCCTCCCTGGGGAGCCTGTTCCAGTGATCCGCCACCCTCTGGGTGAAGAACCTTCTCCTAATATCCAACCTAAACCTCCCCTGGCACATCTTCCTGCCATTCCCTCGGGTCCTGTCGTTGGTCACCAGAGAGAAGAGATCAGCACCTGCTCCTCCTCCTCCCCTTGAGAGGAAGCTGCAGACCGCGATGAGGTCTGCCCTCAGCCTCCTCTTCTCCAGGCTGAACAAACCAAGTGACTTCAGCCACTCCTCGTACGGTTTCTCCTCGAAACCATACACCAACTTCGTGGCCCTCCTCTGGACACTCTCCAGTAGCTTTATACCCTTGATGTACTGTGGCGCCCAAAACTGCACACAGCACTCGAGGTGAGGCCGCCCCAGTGCAGAGCAGAGTGGGACAATCCCCTCCCTCGACCAGCTGCAATGCAGTGCTTGATGCACCCCAGGACACAGTTGCCACTCTTGGCTGCCAGGCACTCTGTTTGCTCACGTTCAACTTGCCGTCGACCAGCACCCCCAGGTCCCCCTCTGCAGAGCTGCTCTCTAACCCCTCGTTCCCCAGGCTGTACGTACCTCCAGGGTTGCCTTGCCTCGGGTGTAAAATCCAGCACCTGCTTTTGTTAAACTTCATGTGGCTGGTGATTGCCCAGCCCTCCAGTCTGTCCAGATCTCTCTGCAGGGCCTCTCTCTGCCCTCAAGAGTGTCAACAGCTCCTCCCAATTTTGTGTCATCAGCAAACTTAATTAGTAATCCTTCAATTCCTGCATACAAGCCATTCATGAAGACATTAAAGAGTATCGGCCCCAAGACGGATCCCTGTGGAACCCCACCAGTGAGTGGCCACCAGCCCGATGTAACCCCATTTACTATAACCCTTTGAGCCTGACCCATCAGCCAATTGCTCACCCATTGCATTATGTGTTTGGCTGGCTGTATGCTGGACATTTTGTCCAGGAAGATACTGTGAGAGACAGTATCGAAAGCTTTACTGAACTCCAAAAAGATCACATCGACTGGGTTCCCTTGATCCACTAGGTGGTAACCTTGTCATAGAAGGAAATCAAATTTGTTAGGCAGGACTTTCCCCTTGTGAACCCGTGCTGGCTGGGACCAATGACTGCATTGTCTTTCAGGTGTTTTTCATTGACTCCCAGAATTATCTTCCCTATAATATTACCAGTCATGGAAGTGAGACTAATTATTTTGTATCTCTTCCCAAGCTACATATGTTACCTGTTTATTTAGCAGGGCACATATTACTAAGCCTTGTATCTTCAAGTAAATGCTAACAATGTGAATTCCTCCACTGTGTGGAAATTGTCCATACAGTAAGCAAAACTCAGATTTTGTGTATGGAGAGTTTCGTAGGGTTTTAAATTATAAGCACAGTTTGGAATACTCTTTAATAATAACCCCACACAGGTAGGTTTATTTACCCCCAAAACAACACTGTGTTCACTCTCTCCCAGCCTCACTTTGTTACTGGATTGTGCAGACCGGTAAGCTCTAATGTTTCATTACGCTGACTTGCATGATACACTTTGGCTTCTCACTGCACAGTGTATACAGGTGATTGACAGCCAAGTTTGACACCTGTCCTAACACTGGATGACTATCGCCTGCGTATTAACATTATCCATATCCTCATCAGTGAGTTTCAGCTGGAAGGCAGTGCTTAGACACTTGCTTGTATTCTTGTTTAAATAAGCAAGCGTGCTAAAACCTAGCTCCTTTGTGCGGATGGTGCAGTTGGGGTGAGTTACAACTCAAGTAAAATGTCCAGTTAATTGTGCAGTGAAAACATGCCACAAAATATCAGTATCAATTTGAAAGCCTCTTGCAAACACTAGCTGAATTTTTCTTACTGCAGTTAAAGGAACTGGAGTTGTTTTAACTTGGATACTGACAGATAGCAGAGTGGAGTAAGGTAAACAAACAGAAGGAGGTTTTTATCTTTCTTTTAAAACCAAACTAAACAAAACAACCTTTTCATAGCTTCATGTCTTCCAATCACGAAATTGATTAAGGTGTTATTTAAATTGACATAGATAAATAGTGTAAAATATTGCAAGCACATTTACTTAATTAAAAAAGAGGTTTATTTTATAAACCAGACTTCAGTTCAGCTTAAGTGAATCCAAACCAATCACAGCTGGTGTATTATCTAATTCTCTGGATGCATCTGAAAAGCTCTTTAATTATGATGGTACTTATAAGTGCGAATATTACCTGATCTAGTTATTGGCCATATTATTTCAAGAAATTTTAAGCAGAACACTCCATTAGCCATTATGAAATTATCTGTTAAGGAAAAAAAATGGTGCTATATGACTGATGACCTTACCTTTCAAGAAGACTTAGAGATGATTATTTATTTATTCTCATTGAGCAACACAAATACTTACGACATCTTTGGTGTCTGTTTATTAATTTCTACTACACAGCACTATTTTTTTTTTCACCTTCATAAAGAACTCATTTTGCAGGCAAAACCAAACATCTGAATTGTGACACAAGCATTGTTTAAACTTTCATGAGTTAATACAGCACTTGGGTTAAATTCTTCCTTGTGTAAGCAAAGGTATACAAAGGTACTACACTTCTATGAGCAACTTAAATTCTTTTTCTTTACACTAAGCAACCAAATTGTTTCTTCTATATTTTTTTCTTTTTTTTCCTATGTTTTTTTAAGAATAATGTTAAGATGACGGAAGTCAAAAGTAAGTTTAACAAAGACAATAACAAAATTAAGTTGTCCCATAGATTTTTAACATTTGGAAATGCCATTCTCACAAATGCAGCATGTGTCAAAACACCAGGGTATCCAGAGCTCTGATTGGCTTACAATGATTTATTACAAGCAATAATTCTGCATTCTTAGCAGTTGCTGGGGCAAGGCTGTGCTTGAGGCCTGTGCACATACATATTGGAATTAATGGAGCAGCAGCTCATGCTGCTGCGAACAGCTGGGGGAGCTTAACTTGTTTTTCTCCACAGAATTTTTGGATTTCATTTGTTTCTGGCAATTATGGAATGCAATAAAAGAGAGAATGGTGAATGAAGAGAAATGGACCTATGTAAAACAGGAAAATCTGGACAACAAAATATGCTGGTCAACAGAATATGCTCCTCTGATGATGTCTATAATTTATTTTTATATTTTACACTCTTTTACCTGTTCTCACCTCCCCCTAAATGCTTTATGTGATGTCAGTAAGAGTAAAGATAGCTGCGGGCGTGTCTGCAAAATACACTGGGCAGCATGATACAGACCTTCAAACTCTTGCTGATCAAGTCTGCCTCAAAACCAGAAGGAAAAAAAAAAAGGGATTTTAGCTGGGAGAGTGTGCCGCTAATATGGTCCTATTGTTTCTAGACCTGTGCTCTTATTACCTCTAGAGCTCTTAAAAAATAGCACTGCACTAGGCTGTGAGGATATGCCACCCCTGGTTTGCACCTCCTCTGGAATCTCTTTCCTCCTGAAGCCACTGTTGTACTTAAATTGTGCTCACAACAGAAATTTATTTGTGATAGTTACTGTGCGCAGCTCTACAGCTCCAGCATATTCCTAGGGAAACCAGTACATTCTCACTTTTTAAGTTCTTGGCAAAATAAAATAAAAAATAAAAAAAGGAGCAGTAAATGTAAAACAGTGCACTTCAGAACAGATTTTATTAGCACTGTATCTGATTGCTGCAGAACATGAAAACAGTTGTGAGCTAGTGTTGGGGAGCGTTCATTAGGATCAGAAAGAGGGAGGCAAAGATGGGTGTTTCAGCAGCTGAAGAGAGGCTGAAGGGCAGCTGCAGAAACTGGAACGTATGTGATGCTTCAAGCAGAGACTGCGGGTTCTGCAGCTGCTTAATTCCCTATGGAACGTCCCTTTTCTCATGAATATTCCTTTATTCACTGTATCTCCTCCAAAGGGGTTGGCAATGCCACATCACAGGATCCTGTCTAGTACTCTTCAGGGTCTAACTTGCTATCGCTTTTTAAGTCAGCTAAAGCTCTGAAATGATTGCTTATTGCTGGGGCATCTTTTGATTGCTCTCCTGTCTTCCTTAGGCTATTCAAATGAAGGCAGCAGCTGCATTTTGCCATTCACAGTCATTTATGCCTAAAGGCTCATGTTTCCTGTCAAAAGCTGGAAGCAGTGATTGTATATGATTTTTGTTCTTTAGTTTAATCATACATCACCAATATGTTTTCATAGCATTTTCCATCTAGTAATGACTTTATTGATCCATTCTTCAGTCTTTCATCTTTCCATGCATCTAAGCACACTGTAACAAACTTCAGCTGATCATTTTGTACCTTAAATTGCACATAAATATATATTATAGAGCTAGTCAATAATCACTCAATATCAACAGGCTTACTGTACAAGGGCCCAGGACAGAGCCAGGCATCCTTAACTGTCACTGGAAATAATCACAGCTAAAAAGGAACAGAACTAGGTTGCTACCATCTGCTTGGTCCGTTTCCCATTGCAGAATCAAAATGAAAAGAAAAGAAAGAAATGCAAAAAATTAAGGGAACATGAGAGAAAAATAAGCCTATGAACACAACAGCAAACAGTAAAAAAAAAAAATCTTCCTTTCTTTTTACTTAATAATAATATTAATTCAAGTGCAGTGATTTTAACCTTTACATTTTTTTCAGACCATATTGTTTGACATTTAAGACCTTTATGCTCTAACATCCTAGACATCCTTACCAAGATAAATTGCAATATCTAAATATACTTACTTTCCTCTGATATACTGTCCTTTTTTTTATTCTGATGGTTTTCCAAAGAATTGAAGATATTTGTGTTGAAATGAAAGCTTCTTCTACCGCATCCACGCTTTCAGTTTCTATCACGTTCTACTGCTACACAGCCCACAGTGCTGGATTTCTAATATTGCTAATATCACTTCCATAGCAACACACTAAGATATCATAAACTTGGCATTATGGCTTTATTCCTAAATTAGGTCTAAGGAGGAGCTGATTTCAAAAGGTAGCTCATATTAAAACATACATATACATAATAATCAAAAGTAATTGCCAGTGGGATACAGATAATGGCTTTCAGAGTACTATAAATCAGTCTTGCAAAAAAGTTGTCCCTCTTCAAATCTGACAAGAGCAAAGAACTTGTTTTCTTAGTGATGTTTAGTATATTTCCCCAGCCATCCTTGAACAGAGTAACATATAATCACAGGTATTTAATTTCTAAGAAAGATAACATTACTTGTGTTTTTCACATGCTGGATTCAGTACATTACACATTGGATTCAATGCAGTGTAAAATGAGGGCAAAATTTGGGTCCATCCTTTGAGTTGCATATATTAATAATCCACAAAGAACAGAATGAATGAATGAATGAGAATGAATTCAACTTGAAAAAACAGCAAGATAATTTTACCAATAAATCTTTTTACTTTTAAGCACAAAATGTAATACATTAAGTAGAACACATATCATTTTGGTCAGCATTCTGGCATATCTTATGATATATAATGACTAAGGGCAAAGGGGCTCCACTTGTTACTTCCTGGCTGGAATCCTAAGAGAAATTGTAAAAGGAGGATAATGCAAGCAACCGTACACAGGCTGTACTGACACATGCTTTGCAAATGGCTGAATATCTCAGAAATAAGAGATGTTATTTTAAGACTAACTAAATCTACATTAGTTTTACTCTGTACACTTTTCATCGGCAGCAGTCGTGACCACAGAGGAAAATACTTCTCCTCTATTGGTTTCAACACAGCCTTTCACTGGAGTTCATCAGGAAAAGAGAATGTCCAGACCTCTCAATTATGAAGTAGCATGTGGAAAAGGAAGAACTATTGTCTATTTCTAAGGCAGTCAAGAAGGTTCCTCTTCCAGCTCTAGCTTAAAAGGGAATGTTCTGCAAGGATGAATTCAGGGTCAAAAACCAGAAAAAGGATGAGCATCTTTCAGCAGACAATACTTCAGGATCTGCACTAGTACCTGCTTTGTTCAATGTATTCACAACTTGTCTGGGAAGGTGAAGAACAAAGTTTCACAATATAAGGTTATTTAGGATAGTGAGAACAAGAGCCAACTGTGAAAAATTTTGGGGCGGGGGGAAGACTGAGCAATTGTACCATAAAATGGCAGATAAAATCAAGTGTAGCAAGATAGATATACATTGATGCATATGGAAAAAAAGAATCTGAATTTCACATACAAAACAATGAACTCTATGCTTTCTCAGGAGTGCTGTCTTGGGGTTTTCACTACATCAGCTCAAAGATCAGTAGCAGTGAAAAAAAATGAATCAAATTCAAGAAACAATAAGGAAAAGAGCAAAATAAAAAAACATTTTCATGTTGTTAAAGAAATGCATGGTGCACCGGTGTCTTGAATAATGTATGCAGTCGGATTACAACTGAGTAAGTTCATGGAAGAACTGGGAAACATCCAAAGAAAAGCAACTGGTATGATTTAAGACTAGGATACCTCAGTCTGGAAAACAGACAGCTGAGGGGAAAAAAGATGGGCATCTATATATTATTAAAAAATGTAAGAAAGGTAAGAGGAAAACAACAATTAACAGTCTTTTCCAAGAAGTATGGAGGATCAAATTAAACAAGAATTCAAATGGAAAGCAAATGAGGGTTTTTTGTTTGTTTTTAACTTCATGGTCACACATTTAATTAACCTCTGGAACTTCTTGCTGTAAGATGTGGATACCAAAATCTTATGTGCGTGTAAAAAAAAAACCAAAATTGAACAATGTAAGGACTTTTAAAAAGCTGAGAAAATATCTTGGTCTAATGACTACCTGAGGCACAAATTGTTGTGGGCTGGAAGAAGTATGCTTGGGAGTTCAGGATAGCTTCCTGCCTTTGCCTGGGCATCCTCTCCTTATCTCTGCCAGAGGTGGAATGCTTGGCTAGAGAGTCTCTCCTGGGCTGATCTCACGTAGCCACTCTTTGGTAGTTACAATCTCTCTTTTCCCTCCAGCATGCATCACTCCTGTCACAGCAGAAGGGTTGAAAGTGTTTTGTATATTTCTGAGAGAACAGAAAGCCCCTGACCCGGCTATACAACCTCACCTGCATGGGCAGGGTAGGTTATCCTCTTGTTTTAGCACACCATGAACTAGATCATCATCTGTTACTTGTAATTAAATGTGTTGAGATCAGGATGCTCACCTGTTTACTCACTTGTTTTCAATTCTGTATTGTTTCTTCTGGGATTTAAATAATCCTATCATTGTTGAAACAGCCATACCATGCAATTCAGATGAAAGAGGGGAAGGAGCAGAGAGCACACTGTGGGAGGACTGGTTGTACACTTTCACAGACTACAAGACTTAATGGTGAAGCCCACAGTGACATCTCATATAATCAGCCATGGCTTTTATAACACACTGGGCTGTCAGTGGTCCCTGTGGCTGGCATTTCCAAAGGGATCTAATATATTTTCCCATATGGCACTGGATGTATCTATAGGCTTCTATGAAACTTTTAAATGCAGTTATTTCATACATATTCATATATATTCATATAAATTCGAGACACCCAGCATGGCTTCACCAAGGGCAAGTCCTGCCTGACCAATCTAGTAGCCTTCTATGATGGAGTGACTACATCGGTAGACAAGGGAAGAGCAATGGATGTCATCTATCTGGACATCTATAAGGCCTATGACACAGTCCCCTACAGCATCCTTCTCTCTAAGTTGGGATGATATGGATTTGATGTTCAGTGGATAAGGGATTGGTTGGATGGTCGCATGCAGAGGGTCAATGTCTCTACGTCCAGATGGAGACTGGTGACAAGTGGTGTCCCACAGGTGTCTGTACTGGGACCAGTGCTCTTTAACATTTTCATCAATGACTTAGCATGATCGTGTCTACCCTCAGCAAGTTTGCAGATGACACCAAGCTGAGTGGTGCAGTTGACACACCAGAAGGACAGGATGTCATCCAAAGAGACCTGGACAAGCTGAAAAGGTGGGCCTGTGAGAACCTCATGAGGGTCAACAAGGCCAAGTGCAAGGTCCTGCATCTGGGTCGGCGCAACCCCTGATATCAATACAAGCTGAGGGATGAAGGGATTGAGAGCGGCCCTGTAGAGAAGGACTTGGGGGTACTGGGGGATGAAAAGCTGGACATGAGCCAACAATGTGCTCTTGCAGCCCAGAAGGCCAACCATATCCTGGGCTGCACCAAAAGAAGTGTGGCCAGCAGGTCGAGGGATGTGATTCTTCCCCTCTGCTCTGCTTTGGTGAGACCCCACCTGCAGTGCTGCGTCCAGCTCTGGAGCCCTCAGCACAGGAAGGACATGGACCTGTTGCAGCAGGTCCAGAGCAGGGCCACAAAAATGATCAGAGAGATGGAACACCTCTCCTATGAGGACAGGCTGAGAGTGTTGGGGTTTTTCAGCCTGGAGAAGAGAAGGCTCTGGGGAGACCTTATCACAGCCTTTAAGTACTTAAAGGGGGCTTATAGGAAGGATGGGGACAATCTCTTTAGCAAGGCCTGTTGTGACAGNAGCCCTCAGCACAGGAAGGACATGGACCTGTTGCAGCAGGTCCAGAGCAGGGCCACAAAAATGATCAGAGAGATGGAACACCTCTCCTATGAGGACAGGCTGAGAGTGTTGGGGTTTTTCAGCCTGGAGAAGAGAAGGCTCTGGGGAGACCTTATCACAGCCTTTAAGTACTTAAAGGGGGCTTATAGGAAGGATGGGGACAATCTCTTTAGCAAGGCCTGTTGTGACAGGACAAGGATTAGTGGTTTTAAACTAAAAGAGGACAGATTTAGACTAGCTATAAGGAAGAAATTTTTTACAATAGGGGTGGTGAAACACTTGAACAGGTTGCCCAGAGAGGTTGTGGAGGCCCCACCCCTAGAGACATTCAAGGTCGGGTTGAACCTGATCTAGTTAAAGATGTCCCTGCTCACTGCAGGGGGATTGGACTAGATGACCTCTAAAGGTCCCTTCCAACCCAAACCATTCTATGGTTCTATGATTCATATATGTCCTAAACTTTTTTTTTTTTTAATAGGAATCTGCCCATGTACAGTGTCAGAGCTATTTGTGCCAAGCTCATGTATTCAAGGAAGTATATGGACCATTAGCCACCAGCCTGCACTATTGCCGAAGGCATAGGGCCAAGCAAATACAGAACTGGAGAAATACTACTGTTTGTGCTTCCTGCACTGCAGACACAGAGGAAGTATCTTTAGGCATCATGCTGCCTGGAAAGTGAGGTCTTGCATGCAAGATCTAAATTTCAAGTTCTGCCTTACAAATTGGAACCAGAGGAATAATTCAGTAGGCAAGATAGAACCAAGCCCTAAGTTCACATTTATGTAGTCTATAATTTGTCCCCTTTCCTTCAGTAATGAAGAGAACAGACAACTCCTTCCTTCTTTCAGGAAAAAGAAACAGCAATTGTTCACCATCAGGGACAGCATATTGGTTAACATTTATTAAAATGCGGCAAATAGATTCTTTACTAGTTAGAAACCTTCAGTTTAATATCTGAAATGTATCAGACAGACTTGTCATTTGAAACTTACTGAAACAAACTATAACCTAGAAAATATCCTGGAAAAGGGAATTTCCACTTACACATGGTATTAACCTTAACTGATTTGCATTGCAGTTAGTATTTTTTATGAGGAAAAATAATTATTTTTGCAAGGCAAAGTGGGAACATGAATTAATGAGCAGGATAAAAAAAACCCTTCTTTTTCCCAGTCCCTTTTTCTGTATCCTCTAAGTTCTTTGTAATACTTAGTTTTTTTGCTTTTCTGTGTTTATAGTTTAATATGCCTGTTATAATTTAAACATGCCTCTACATACATGCAAATCTTTGAGTGGCATGTTAAAAGTGATCTTTATTTGAATTTCAAATGCTGCATGAGGAACACCTTATAGTTCACTTCATTACATTTTACACATATAAAAGTATTGTAAATGTGACAGACCAGTTTGAAATACCATTTCTTGATGAACAGTGTTGTTGCTTGGGAAAAGCACAAGTGCATATTCATGTTCTTTTTTCTTTTCAAAATGAAATCTTAAAAGATTTTTTCTATCTACACATTCACAAACACGTGGATTAACTTGTTTCTCCAACTAAAAGTATGAAAGTATTCTGACTAGATGACAAAGAAACATCTCTGGGGCTGAACTTTATTCTCCACTGAGACATTATACCTGGGCTTGGATGATGAATTTCCAAGGAAGTTATCTTTTTACTTGCTTGGGAACCAGATCAAGGTCTAAACCTGACGTATACTGAGTACACTGATTTACCCAACTGCTCCAGAATCACATCACTCTAATTTAAGAACAAGATGATGTTCATAAACATAATAAAATTCCAGAATTAGATAGAAAATTAATCTTCAAAGACACTCAGGAAGGTACTGAGCATCCGAAAATGAATGCTCAAAGGTTTGTCACTAGTTACTGGTTCCAACAGGCACTCATTAAAATTATACTCCTTGGCATTAATTCAGCAGAAGTGAAAACACACCTGTTATGTAACTTTAGTTTTGTGGTTCATTCACCAGAACAAATGGCATGTAGTAATTTTGAGATAATACTATGATTGTACTTATGCTATCTCCTTCATTTAACATGAGGTCAATGCTATTCTACAATATATGATTTTTTCTTCAAACCAAGTAAAAAGGGAGGAAAATCACTGCATATACTTCTTCAGTTCTTCTATTTTACACTCAGTACAGCTCTTTTCCTTCTTAAGATGTCAAATACTGGCTCTATTTTGACACAAGTCCTTCAGCATATTTTGAGTAGTTTTGTGGACAAAACTGTTTTACTTTTGCAGATAAAAACATGGGTTTGCTCTGTGGCTGAGAGCAATTTTGAAAACAAAGTGATTTGTGCTACGTAAATTTTTTGCATGGCTTTCATACATGCACCTTCAAATGCACAAAAATAGGACTTTCCCTCCTGAATTTCACACAATTCTATTAGCTATTGTCTCTCAACCTCTACTAGAAGTTAGCTATTACAGGATAGTAACAGGTTCAATGCCACACAAATTACCATTTCATTACAACATTAAAAACATTGTTTTCTCACCAAGAATAGTTTAAACCAATGCAGAAAGTAAGTTAGAGTTTTGTGTTTTTAACTTTCTTAAAACAGTATGTATTCTCAGTGACATTTATACAGTAAACCACGATATGCTCTTTTTCTTATCCATTAATCTTTACTGGTTATTTGTTGATTCTGCAATATCCAAGTGAGAAAAGTCTGTTTCATGTATTAACTTGTATTATTTCACCTAAAACTGTCATGACACTCCTTTGCTTAACAGTTGAAAAGTCCACTACAATAACTCATTTATCGTGGTATTTGTCACTGATAGCAAGACAATGTTGTAAAAGCTGGTGCATTTGCAGCTTTCCTTCTTTTTCCTGAAGAGGTGATTTCCTCCCTCAACTAGCTTAATACCTATTTCCCCTTAGTAACAAATTGAATGAGAAGACAGGTGAGTAGCTGAAAGGTAAAGAACACCCTGACAGAAAAACTTATTTAAAAACCACAAGCAGATTTCAAAATATTGGCTTTAAAAATAGACCCAAACAGGATGAATGAGCTAAATATTTAAACTCCTGCAATTTATATTTGTTTTAAATATTTTGACATAGTTTTCAGTTCAGAATTATTTTTTCCGATTTCTATGATAATGGAAATTGTAATGAAATACTTCATCTACCTTAGTGAGAAGGCTCATCTGGTCTGACTGGCTTTTGATAAATAGCAGGAGCACAGACTGGAAAAAATTGAAAAAACTAATAGATAAACTTACTTACAGCTGGAACCTTGTATGGATCTTGGAACTAGAAGCTCTTATTGATATAGTTGTCAAAAGATCAGGTCATAGAAAAGTTTCTCGAGTTTTCTTTTGCTCAGAACAGCCATTTTTCAATATCTCATAAGAATTTTTTGGCATGTTAACATAGTCATCCCATACACCCAAATTCCAAGCCCAAATTCCAATGATATTTTCTAAGTCAGCAGTTGAAGAGAAACTGCTCCTCTAGATGAATCTAAACTTAAAATTTATTTTCTTCCTAATATGGGCTATAAAAGACACCTCTTGCCATGTAGGATAAAAATCTCTT
>WEKW01023753.1:1347-43070 GCA_013389905.1 Sula dactylatra
AATGCTAAAAAATAACAGAAACCTTACAAACTACTGATACATCTTGAGCAAGACAGTCTTTAAGAGATGGGCTATATCAATTCAGGAAGGATCAGATTTACCTGTATTTAGGCAAGGATGGGTGGTTTATTCATCACCTGTAACTGAGTAGAAACCGAAATAGGTTATCCTCTGACATAATAAAACTGCCCCAGAAATTAACAGTACTAAGACATTATTAGAATTTTTCTTTGAAATAGATTTATCCCCGGTGCTAAGAAAAAGGTATTTCCTCAACTCTGTAACAGCTTCTAATCTAAATCCTATGGCCCTCAGTTGTGATTCCTACCACATGAAGCTGTCCCTGCTCTGGGATATCATAACTCCTTTCTTTTCCACAGTCTGAGGAAAGCAATGATCTGAGCATGTAGGAGAGGGAAGAGTGCATCTGCAGGTGTGAAGAATGGATTTTCACAGCTACAGGTAAGCTCAACTAAATTTCATTAGCTTTAGTTTAAAGAGAGTGATAAGAAGAAACCAACAGTTTATCCAAACCCAAGAAGCCAGTCCTGCAGGTATGTGGTAACAGGTAAAGCTCCTTGTCAGAGAGAGACTTCAGAAAACAACAGGGCATGAGGAGAGGCTTTGTTATTATATTCATCTGGAGATGTCAAGGCAATGAAAAACAAAGGGAAAAAAAAACCCAAATAGGTACAAAGACAGAAATACATGCAATTAATATAGGGCAGTCATGAAAGGCTCCTTACACTTATAAAGCGACAAGTTTTTACTTAGCTTAACTAAATCAGTATAACACAAACACAGGCAGTTTTCTGGGAACTCCACAGAACCTCCCAGAATGTTATTTCTAAAAACTGGCAAAAAAATGTATTACCAGACCTGTCCCTATCCAGCTGTTCTATCAAAAAGAAATAGATGAAAGATGTGTCCCGATTAAATATGTTGCTTGGTGAGCTGCAGTCCCACAGCCTGAAGACAGGCATAGAACCATTGCGGTCTAAATGCAGGGGACCTGCAGTTACTTTGCCAAAATCATGTCATTGAGGAAGAGTACATCGCAGGCCAGTTATTGGAAGATGAACTCACCCTTAACCCTAAATAATGAATCTGTGCCTATGAATGACTATAGGGCAGAACAGAGTTTATGGAGGAGATGCAAACGTATACTCATTTTTATATCTATGCAATTCTTCAGATTTTCAGAGAAAAATCCCCTGGAAGTTTGAAGCTGGTTTTGGAATTATTCTTATTTACTGGACCAAAAATTATTGCTAACCAAATCATTCCTCAAATTTGCTATTTTGTTATAGAAATCTGAACCATTCCAAAGACTCCAAACATAATACTTTGGTCTCACAAATACTGTTGTTTAATTTCAAATACACAATCATGTAAAAGCCATGCCTTTCACTTTAAAATCTTATTTGTTTGAAAGAATCTGCACAGGATTGCAAATGTTTAGGTTTTGTTGCATCCTGTCCCAAGCTACAACATAACATGTTGGTAGTCTTGTCAAGAAAGCACCAGTTACCTGCAGGGCTTGTGCCCTGCTGGAGCTCAAGCGTGATATCACTAGTGAAAGCACAAAAGAGCTAAAGTAGATGCTATAGCTCACAACCCATATGTACTAGCTAAGCATATTTCTGGGAAGACATCTAGCAAGCCATGTGTTGCAAGACTTTCACACTGGGCTTCACAAGTCCTTTTGCCTCCTGGAGACAGCCTGTGTCAACTATTTCTACCTATGGCTCTTTAAGCCATAATATAGGAATATGGAGATAAACGGCTATGTTTTGCAAGGTGTGGATCCCCTTAGTCATGCTAAAAATATGTTATTAAATTAAGAGGATTCAGCATCAGTAAAACAGAATATGACCCTATTCTGACTGAAATTCAACTGGGAAAAACAAACCTATTCCTATCTATTTAACACAGCCTGAGATGGATATATTTGCCCTTTCAGCTGAAAAGCTACATCCAACTTATATAAACATATGACTATCCCTGTATTGAGCCTTCAGATGCAAAACGTGAGTTTCTGCCCAGTGGCTCACCTACATACACACACAAGTAAAAAAAGGGAAGGTCTGCATCTAACCCACTATAGAGCAGAACCTGCCTCTTTCAATGACATTTAGAATAAAATGGAAAGCAATATTAGGGAGGGGGGATAAAGCAAAACAGCCGAGTAAATGTCCCAGATCTATCAAATAAGCAACTGAGACGAAACAAGCTATCTGGAAGGTGATAAAGGCAATGGTGACTCTGACAGTTCTGTCTAAGCCTGTGCCAGCTACAGTCAAACTGAAACATCATTCCCATTCTTCTTGGATTGCAATAAAGGACCCAGATGCTGGGCTTTGAAAGATATTTCTCTAGCAGCAGGATCTGCCTCACTGGCAGACTTGTCAAACAGTTTAGCTGGCAACCTTGAAGCTGCCTCTGTGCAGTAACACACAGCTCAGGGCAGGCTTATTTCCCTGTATGCCAATTCCTTGTTCTTTCTCATGAAGATAAAGCATAAAACTTATTTGCAGTTTTGGCTTTTTCAACACAATAAAAGCTATTCTTTTGTTAAAGTATTTTTGCAGAAATATACATGATTTTTTTCCGGTTTCCTCACAACTCATTGTATGTGCCATGTTGAGTTGCACACATAGTCAGTGACTTACCATGTACAGCAGTCTTGAACATTAAGTAAATACTGAAAAATGTTGTTCTTTAACATTATTCTGGTAACAATCAATAAACAGTGCAAGTAAGCTCTGTGTCAGCTGCAAATTGCACACAGAGCAGCTTCGAGCAAATCCATTACTTCTTTACTTACTGGAAACAGGTACAAATGTGTATTATATTATGACAGGTGTCTCCAAATAGCCCTGTAGGTCTAATTTACTTAGTTTTCTTTCTAACATTGAAGCAAATATTTAGGCTTATGAAGACAAAGCATGCTGCTATTTGGAGTTTAGTAGAGGTGTAAGTTTGCAGAGAAAAACATGCAATCAGCAAAAAAATATTCAGTCTTGTCTGTTCTCTGACTATGATCAGAGTTGAAGTTATTGCTTACAAAAAAAATCTGGCAATTCCTTTACACTTCTGTTTACATATTGTAAGCAGAACACAGATGTAAAGAAAGTAAATTCCATTTTGAATATATCAGTGCTCTTTCTTGTGTCTCCTGTGCTACAAAGCTGCACTGGCAGACTCTAAACATTCTATACAGGATTAATTGCACAACTTTATAGCTGGCTAAAAGCTAATTGCTTAGTCTAAGCTGGACAGTCAGTCTAGTTATCTCTGCTCCCCATGGAGGTATCTGTGAAAGACAGCTACACATCTGAGTGCAATTCATCTGTCTCTCAAATGCTTAACCTGGCACGGAGTGCCTGTTTCTCACTGGAGGCTATAGAGAAAGGTTTCATAACTTAAGACAGACACCTACATTTGAGGCAATCCAAGTCAGATGAGAAGGCCACCAAATTCCTTCCCATATGGTGAGCTCACTGGGATGCTGATATCAGAGGCACCAGTTCCAAGAGCCTTGTTCAGTTACCAGGGCATGAGGTCGGACATTTCTCAGTTGCCTGTCATTTTATGAATTCCTGAGTATTTGAACTGACCAATACTAGGTTGTCTTAGGCTGGTTGGTTAGTTGATTTGAAAACAAAAGACAACTGCATTGCCTATTTCTGAGAGCAGAGAAAAATCTGCATGTAGTTGGGACAGAAAGGTTCTCATCCACACTTTTGGGCAGGGATTGAGCCCTTCCTTTATTTAATTTTAAAACCTGTAATTCACTCAGTAATGGCGTACTCTTTCCTGTTGTACTTATTCCAAGCATCTTTAAATGGCTCTGCCAATCACAGCCCACAAGGCAGGCACACCAAACAGCCCTGTGAGCTGGGTTGCCACAGACGCCTTCTTACAGGGCTGGTAGCCTAAGAAGGGGCTTCATAATCCTGAGAATTGTTTGCTAACAGCCACGTGGGAGAAGGCTACAGGCATTATTAGGTGCTCTAAGTTTCCATTTGTTCAATTTCCTTTGCAGTATGGGCTCAGGTCTGTTACCAGCCTGTGAATTCCTTGCAAAATCAAATTTTAGAGGGAAACTTCTACATAGCTGAAATCTACTTTCATATTTTGCTCTGGCCCCATTCCTAAAGCAATGCAATCACCACCTGAATCAGGAGAGCATTCAGGAAGAGTAGATTTCATAATTACATTCTTTGAAAAAATTGGCTTTAGAAAAAGAAACCAGGAAAGGATTCTGGAAAAAAAGCCAAAGGTGAAGCAGTATCCTCCAACAAAAATAAGAAACAAGATGGCCTCAAGATCATGGCCAAAAGACAGACTAGAAAAAAGAAACAAAAATGGACAAGGGAACACCGAGAATAAGGGTAAGAAAATCAATTTCCACTCAACTTTGCACCTTGTCCTGCAAGAACTGCTGGACTGACACACCTGTCTAGAATCTGTGCATTAAGGTAATGGCTCCTCCACCGGATCAAAAGCAAGAGGAGAATTAATAGTTACTCCTGGTCTTGAACAAGCATCAACAGGGATAGTGGGAAATAGCTCTAAGTAGTGAAGTACTTATTCCAACTTCAGAAAATCGTAAATAAAAAAGTAAGCAAGAAGTCTAAACGGTAGTACAATCCCAGATGTTTAACAACTTGAATAACCTGAATCAGTCCAGTAACAGGAAGAAATTGCTGCAATGAAAAAGGGTAGAAGTAAAATGGATCAGTTAGATAAAGAAATACAGATTTTGAAAATGCCTCTCTGTTTCAGAGAAGTTAGGTTATCCTGTAGTAGATTTCCTGGACAGAGAATGTATCTGTATTCAATGGCTTCAAGAACCTTCACTGGAACAGACCATAAAATCTTGGTACTTTGACAGGAAAACCTGCACGGTGGTTGGGAACTGTCCAGACTGTCACAGCATGGGGGACTTGCAATATATTATGCAGCATCTATGGAAGACTTTAATTTGAAATAGGTCACCCCCAAATATAAAAAAGAAAGCAAGAGCCTATGCAACTGAATTTTCACTGAACACAGTACATGAACGCAGTATACTTTCAGACTTACTGCTACTCTTTAATTTGCTGAAACAGCCACTGTAAGTTACATTATATAAAAACTCTAAAATTTTTTTATGTTTTAGCTTTTCTCAGTGCTCATGAACAGATTTTTAAAAGCCATCCCAAACTAAATGCAGCCATGTTTAGATTTCAAAATGACACTGATTTTATCCACCCTGTGCAGCTGCTCTTTCCACAAAAGTGTTTCTTCCCTGGGCAAAGTGCCTGTGTTGCTGTTCACCTGACACACATTCTGCACCTCACCTGGAACTGTCAAAAGGAAGCATTTAAAGCTAGGAACTAAACAAAACTGCAAGTCAGCTTTGAAGGTATTATGAGATGTTCTTAAAAACACCAACAATTAAAACAGCTTTTGGGGGATCTTACCATCATTCCTTCAGGATTCCCAATTTCAAACTCTTTTCCCAGTCAGAAGGTATAAAAAGACTATGATGCTGAAAATGAAATCCAAGACTGACATGTTATCAGTTGGCTCCAGAGGCTTTTAGAAGAGCGTTGAATATGAGAAAACTCTTGATAAAATCATGAGAGTTTGCAATATTGACAGTGAACCTGCAGTGCCTTCAATGTGGGACTGCTCTCTGGTAACAGGGTAAGTGAAATGTCTCAAGTCTCCTTCTGCGGGAAAGAAATTATCAGCTTTGGCCCTTGCAGAGTAGAGACGCATTAGCTGCTGAGGAGCCTTGCAGACTCCAGTATGTTTGGATTTGAACAGGACTGCAGTAATAGTTTCCCTAACTCCCTTGTGACATTGCTTGTCCTGTCTTCCTACATCATCTTGTTGCCCTCATACTTCAACTTTAGAGGGACAACACAGAGAAATTCTTGTTTCCAGGTTCATATATTTGGTCACCTTATAACCATTTGTCTCAAGGCAAAACGTATGTGTTGAGAATGTGAAATGAGTGTGAAGAACAGAAAACAGTTTGAAGGGTATTCTCCCTGTTTTAAAACTGTGTCTTCCCCAGGCTTTGGATACGATGTGAGATTTGGAGATGTGAGGCATGTGCTGTTCCAATGCTGCAGAATGTTCTGTTTGCGTTCCTGCCTGCTCAGCCGCTCTGCAGTGCAGAATTAACCTACAGCCTGGCTAGTTTGTAGCTAGATGGTGAAGAAGCTTAGGTTTCTTTATTCACATAGCAAATAGGTGTCAACCAATTCTAATAGTTGGTGCAGAGGTTTGTTGCCATGCCAGAGACATTCAGCTATTTTGTTAGTGAAGTCAGGACCCTTGCTTTTCTAGCTGGCAGGAACAGAACAAATTGGTAGGTGATACACTTTCTATCCAGACAGGGATGATTATGGTCATCAATTGTTGCTCTGTCAGACCAGCTCCTACCGAATCTTCTGCTGTGCCAGCCACAGAGAAAAATTAGCTGACTGTTTTGTTGCAAGCAATGGATGCTGTGAAAGAAAGATGCCAGGTGGCAAAGTGGTTTAATACACAATGGCTATTAATGGAGTTGAGCTGACATTATGGCATTAGTAAAAGGAGTGGCATCATGTGAACTCAGCAAAAGTGAAAGAACAAAACACACTCCCCACTGACACTGCAACATGAGGAAGAATTTAAAAATAAACAGTATACCTCAGACCTGAATGAACTGAAAGAAAAATCTCATCTGCTGTTCCTTCCAAAATAAATCTGTTTCCTTATTGATAAAAGAACTGTATTCTTTTTCTAGTTAGAGGTACCTCTTTATCTTCTGTTCGATTCAAAGCAGTAGAATGTTTCCCCAATCTCCAATAGAAAATTTTATATCAAAAATATCTCATCCTTACTGCAGTAAGAATCATCAGGCATCAAGTACAGCAGTTATCCTCATTTTAGAAAAGAGGGCTGTTTTCTGCTACACCTGCCAATTCCACATCCTCCACATTACCCCAAACACCAGCAATTAAATAGAATATCTCCACCTTTGTCTATAGATGCATGTACTTCCACACATCTAGTTCTTTACTGAATGACAAATAAAACTTTTCTGCTCTTGGCCTCTTCAACCAGTGAGACTCGAGCTGAAAAACTGGTGAGCTGACTAAGAAATTTTGTTTCTAAAACACAGCCTATCAAAGCATATATACTTCTGCAGAGCTAGGCCAGAGCAGGTAGTACTAATTGCACTGCTCGTTTTAAGTCAGTTTTTTTGGCATTCTGCTCATCCACACTTACCCACCTGCAGGTTAGGGTTCTAGTTTAAGTGTCATTGTACCAGTTTTATTGGACTAGGATTGCAACAAATCAAGGCTTGTAAACTTTTTTTTTTCTAATTTAGACCAACTTTTCCCCTTCTACTTTACCTCCTTTTTATTGATCCTAAAATCCAAACTTTGCCTAGTCCAAGTTGATCACCTTGACTCTTTTCATGACTGGAGATAGACTCACCCTAACCCATCGTACTGCTCTTAGACACCTGAGGGAGGGTGGGATAAACTGTGTTGCTAAGCCATCTTGTTCTTGACCTAAACTCTTCTACTGTTGACCAGAGAAACAGAATAAGGCTTGCTTAGATTGCAATCCAAATTTTAATTTGTTAAAGGAGGCATAATACACCCTACCTGCTGTTTGCAACCTGCTTCAATCTGTTTTGAGTAGCAACTTTAAAATTGAGAGGCATGTTGAGGGAGGGGGCAGGAACAGGGCTAGAAAAGAAGCAAGAAGCATCAGTGGTGAAGACTGGCTCTTAAGTCTGCTCAGGGGCTGCCTTGAAGAAAAACAAAAAAAACCCAACCTTCTGTCTTAAATTATTCATGAACAGTCTTGAGTTAAGTTATTAAAAACATGTCTATTGAGGAGGGCAGCATATGGTAACATAATTAAATATGCCTGGAGTTCACCAGAGGTGGTACATGCAGGAAGAATGACTTAGTACAGGAAAGCCTCTATTATATTATTTTTCACCTTAGAGTTACCCTGAACTAGCAAAATATTTATAGTTACAGCCTTCTTTCTGTTTCAGTGAATCTGCAGCACTGTGTCAGCTGAGGATCTGACCCAGGCTGGCTGTTATTTTCCTTAGGCAGTGTCGTGGATTAACCACAGCTGGCAACTAAGGGGAGGAGTTCATTGCAGTGTTCAACCCTATGGTCTGGTCCAAAGGGGCCAGGAGTGGAGATTGTAAAGGAAATACCTTTAAACTCTTGCAACCCAGAATTTTGGTTGCATGTTATAGGAATTACTATAGCAAGAACCTCTTGTTGCTAGCCAGGTTAGGAGCAATGAGAGGAGTTCACTGTAATGTTAAACCGTATAACCTGGCCCAAAAGGACCAAGGGTGGAGATTGTGATGAATATACCTTTAAATTGTTGTAACCCATTATTTGAGTTGCATGTTGTAGGAATTACTATAGCAGGTACCACGCGAGCCAATGGAGGAGAAGCCTTACAAGCAGCAGTGCAAGTGCAGCAGTGATGCCACCTGAGCTGGCTTTGGAGCCCAGTAACTCCATACAACACAACACCTCTCCTGTCCTGAGTGACCACCATAACAGATGGAGCCCAAAGTCAGGGACTAAATGAACTCAATTGACATTTGTGATCATTTATGGGCATTTTGCAGACATTTCACAGAGGTGCTCCATAGACTAAAGGAATGATAGCTGTGTGTTGTATCAAAGGATGGGGAGGGTGGTGGTGGTTATGAGGATGTATTTGATAGTGCGGTACCTAAGCATGACATAAATGGTGTGGAGTAAGGGATGGTGAATGTGTTCTCATTTTGGCTGGGGTAGAGTTAATTTTTTCCATAGTAACTTGTATGGGACTATGTTTTGGATTTGAGTTGAAAACACTGTTGATAATAAAGGATGTTTTAGGTACTGCTGAGCAGTGCTTACACAGAGTCAAGGCCTTTTCTGCCTCTCCGCTCACCCCACCAGCAAGCAGGCTGGGGGTGCACAAGAAGCTGCGAGGGGACACGGCTGGGACAGGTGACCCCAACTGACCAAAGAGATATCCCACACCATATGACATTGTGCTCAACTTATAAAGCTGGGGGAAGAAGGAAGGGGGAGGACATTCAGAGTGAAAGCATTTGTCTTCCCAAGTAACCATTACTCGTGATGGAGCCCTGCTTTCCTGGAGATGGCTGAACACCTGCCTGCCCATGGGATGTAGTGAATGAATTCCTTCTTTTGCTTTGCTTGCATGCCTGGCTTTTGCTTTGCCTATTAAACTGTCTTTATCTCAACCCATGAGTTTTCTCGCTTTTACTCTTCTGATTCTCTCCCCCATCCCACCGGAGGGAGTGAGCGAGCGGCTGTGTGGGGCTTGGTTGCTGGTTGGGGTTAAACCACAACAGGCAGTCAGGCAGACAAAACTAACAAAATCATTTCACATGCAGTGTTTTGTTATTTTGTATCAGACCCATTTAGCCTGTTCTTTGTATTATATTTCATCTCAACAACAGCACAAAGAAAAGGAGAGTGTTTGATGTTCTATAGCACACATCCTTGTACAACCAGTAACTTTGAGGAAACCACATTAAAAAAAAAAACAAATCACACACAGTTACTTTACTTCCAAAAAATGTTCATCCTCGTGTGTAGGTATGCCATTTCTTCCGTACTGCTTAACATGTCATGGCTACAGTATCAGTCAGTATTAGAAAACCATTGATATAATTGTCACAGACTGCCAACAATAATTTCCTACCTGGGTCTACCTCTCACTTGCCAGCACAGCCAATCTCACCATAGATACATTCACATAGGTTACCTGAAGTCAGAAGTGTCAAGCATCTAATCTAAGTCTAGACTCCCTTGACAGCAAAGGGTGACTGACGCCTCCAGTACTGTCTAAAATGGGTGGTAGTTAGTTGTACAGGTGCCTGTGCATCTGCATTTTGAGTGCCGAGGGAACGCATCAGCTGACAGCAGTCTTTAAGGCACCTAATGGTAGGGTGATGGACTCCATGCATGGAGACTTTTTAGCAGACAGGCGTTTGTCAGGAATATGGCAGGTGAGGATGGGTAATTTACTTCTGATATCTCTTTCTGCTGCTACACGTAAATCCCATAGCTTTTCCTTGTAGTCCCCTGCTGCATTGCCAGCTGATAAGATGGAACATTCCCCTGGACTGCTGCCTCCGCAGTAACAAATATCTTCGAAACTCGTCTTCATTTATCCAGTATTTGAGTAAGAGTTAGCTAGCATTTCTCTTACCCTGACGCAAATTGTGCTATCCTTTTCAGCTCTCCTCCCACATTTCTTTCTTGTTTTCCTTGTGATCTTTTTGTGATGTTCTTACAGAACATACATTAACTGTATATCATATCAGTGCAATTTAGCAGATTGAATATTCTGTGTAAAACAAGTGGTGAGTCTGCCTAATTAATAAAGATAACTGATTTATTTAAGATACAATTATAGGTTATATATTAATAAAAAATAGCAGTGTAACATCTAAAATCAGCTTCTAGCACTTATTTAATTGTCATTTGCAAAAGTATTTCATACACAAGTCAAACTATTGAAATAAAAACTGTCTCAGACCCTGCCCTTTTTTAGAAGGTGAAAGGTGGTCTTTTATTCCAAGCAACCAGAGTTCACTATTTCAGTAGAGGGCAAATAATGTTTCTTAAAAAATAATATAAGGAACAATAGCTTTTCTGCTGCTTATGAATCTAAAAACTAGATGGCAGCAAGAGAGAGAGAGAGACTTGAAAAATAAGCTTGGTCATTTTGGCATCATCCTTCAAATTGCTGTTCTCACAACAAAGACTTAAACCATAATTTGGGGATGTTACAGAGTGGAATGAGAAAGAGCTATTACCCACTCAATAAATCCAAAACAAGTCTCCTGAGTTCTCTACTGGCTCTGCTAAAACATTAATTTTAGTCATCTATGACTGTTTAGAAGCTTGCTCCTAGAAAGGCTGGTGCATCTTGAGAGATTTTGATGAGATTATAAATTTGGCTGGTAGAATGAACGGTAATGGTATCTAAAGCTTTGCTAGTGCCCATGGTTTGGTAGCATGCAAATGTTTTGATAAAGAAATTAGATGTACACAAATTTTACAGGTCAAGTATTAAATGGATTAAAAACTGATGAATTGGTCTCAAAGTATAGTTGTGAATTATTATCAGGCATGAGGGTTGTAGCAGAGACCCTCAGTAATTTGTTTTTTCTTCTATTTAGTAGGAAGAAAATCATAGCATCATAGGACCATACAGGTTGGAACGGACTACAGCAGGTCATCTGTTCCAATCTTCTGCTCAGAGCAGTGTCAGATATGAAGTCAGAATTACGGCTACTGATGAAGATCAGACAATTATGCAGAAATTGAAGGCATGTAAAGAATGGGGGAAAACAGCTTAGACCTATTTAAATACATCTGTCTGGATAGAAGAAAAATCAAGTGGAGCTTTATATCATTAAATATGAAGTGAGACTGGAAAAACAGGCATCAAATAGGAGATTTTGTGCTGATAAATACAATTATATGCTGGAATATAATAAAAACATTTTACTATAGAAAAGATTCAGCAGGGGATTGTAGCCAGCTCTTTCAAACTTATAATCTATTACTCCAGTGTTTAAGAAACCAGGCTCTCATTAATTTTTAAATCAACTAGCTAAGCAGGTATTAAAAACTATTTTTGCAGATGGTTTGGAATAAGTTCTTTTATTCCACAAGGAATTCTGAAATTTCATATCACACAGAAAAAAATTTTAAAACAAATAAACATCTGAAAAGAATTTGATTAATTAACAAACGGCAGGAATCTAGACAGGATGTGAAGCTGATGTGGAGGCAGCAGCCGAACCTGATCTGTAAGTGCTCTCAGTGCAAGATTAACCAGATAGGCTGATCTTTACCTCACAAGTGTAGACAAAAGAACATTGATTATTACAAATTCTATATTGGTACCAAGATAGCAAGTGCTGTGCTGATTTCTGGTGTCTGTAATACAGAAAAGGTTTGATGAAATAGAAAGAATACCAAGAACAGCTTTTAGGAGAAAGCTGAAATTACTGATAAGAAAAGAGCCAAGGATCTCAGTCTATTTAGTTTAACAAAAGGGGAAGTTAAATGATGACATAATCCCAGTCCATAAAACTGACACAAAGAACAGATTTGTTTTCAATCTGACAGACAAAACCAGAACATAGTGGCTGGAGATTGAGGGAAACTAGATTTGGATTCGCAACAAGGAACAAATTTGCAACATCGAAAGTAATTAACCTTTGGGGCAATATAGCATAATTTATAATGGTTTTGCCATATTAAATCACATTCTAAGCACTAGGCTTTTGCTAAAACAAGAATTGCTTGAGTGACATTTTATTATATAAAGGACTCAGCTAAAGGATTGTAGACAGCTCTTTTCAATTTATAATCTATTACTCCAGTGTTTAAGAAACTGAGCTCTTATTAATTTTTAAATCAACTAGTTAAGCAGGTATTAAAAGTTATTTCTGTACATGACTTGGAATCATTTGTTTCATTCCACAAGGAATTCTGAAATTTCATATTGTTCAGTAAAAAATTGAAGACAAATAAACATCTCGGAAGAATTCAATTAATTAACAAAACCTTTAGTTTTAATATTATCAAAGTATCTCAGACTTCAGCATTCTGGTTCATTTCATTTAAACTCTTGTATTAAAATGTTAAAGAGAATATATTATCTTTACTAAGTAAGTCAAATCAGATTGATATAAATGTTTCAACACTGTCAAAATGAAATATTAGACATTCCCATTCTCCCATCTGAGCAGTCCCATGAAACATTAGAATTCAACAGAACTGTATTGTTCTGGGGAAAGCTGTTCTTCTTCAATCCTGTCTGGTACAGTTAGTTAACAGCATCTTTTATTCTTGCCCAGATAATACTTTCCAAACTTAATCATTGTTACTGCAGTAAGAGACAGTCAAAGAACAATTTGCAACATCAACAAGACAACAGGAAAAACAATACACTGAACTCTGAATTCAGTGAACTGAATAATTCTAGTCTCACTTTGTCATTTTCCCTATTTCTCCATTTTGTCTTTTTCCATTATCTCATATTTTTCTTTAATATATAACTTTTTCTATTTGCCCTTTCTCTATTCTCTAGTTACACACTCAGTCCTAATACATCCTATGATTTTGTCCTGCCTTCCCCTCTTCTCCAAACACCATCCCTATTCCACCTTTTTCCAATTTTTGCTAGTCTCCTGCCTTCCCCCAACCTTCCCCATTGTTGTTCCAGCATTTTACTTAGTTTCCTTCATCTTCTACTGTCACCCCACAGGCTAAGATGGCATTCAATGGGTTTCCCCTCCTCCTTCTGTGCCAGATGGCTTCTCTTTTTCTTGCCAGTTTCTGAAGAACAAGCTTGACTTTCATGCTGGGCGGCAGCATATTAGCAAAAGAAGATGCATATAACACAGCTGGTCAGTGAGTATGATAAATAAAGTGCTCCCGGAGCACAACTGCCTGCACTGATCTGGTACATATTCATAAGCTGCCGACCAGCACAGAACAAAGAGACAAATGACCTGTCTTCCATAGCATTAGACAACATTTTTTTTTTAGTGTGGGGTTGAATATGAGACCTGTCCTTCCTGTGTAATTGTCACTTGTATCCATCCCCATCCACAGGAACTTGCAAAGCACCATGGGAAGGGCAGCATCAGCTAGGCACATAGCAGATGGCTGTGAGGAGGACAGTAAGGGAAACTGTGAGTCAAAAGCTGAAGTTATTATGGAAGACTCATTGTATATGTTCGATTTTGGGCCCCTCACTACAAGAAGGACACTGAGGTGCTGCAGCGTGTCCAGAGAAGGGCAACGAAGCTGGTGAAGGGTCTGGAGAGCAGGTCTTATGAGGAGCAGCTGAGGGAACTGGGATTGTTTGGCCTGGAGAAGAGGAGATTGAGAGGAGACCTTATCACTCTCTACAACTACCTGAAAGGAGGTTGTAGTGAGGTGGGTGTTGGTCTCTTCTCCCAAGTCACTAGTGATAGGACGAGAGGAAATGGCCTCAGGTTATGCCAGGGAATGTTTAGATTGCATATTAGGAAAGATTTCTTCACTGAAAGGGTTGTCAAGCATTGGAACAGGCTGCCCAGGGAAGTGGTTGAGTCACCATCCCTGGAGATATTTAAAAGATGTGCAGATGTGGTGCTTAGGGACATGGTCCAGTGGTGGACTTGGTAGTGCTAGGTTAATGGTTGGACTCAATGATCTTAAAGGTCTTTTTCAACCTAAATGATTCTATGATTCTATGTATGATATGTACCAGGAGGAAGGAAACCTCTGCCATTGTCTCAGAGGTACTTAAGGAATGAGAGGCTGCAATACAGAATTACTTTCTATAGATGGTAGTTTACTTCAGCAAGGCTTGAGAGTAGAAGGTGCAGAGACCTCTTGGAGGGTGTAGAAAAGACTTGGCACTCTTCTTTTTGAGGAGGATACTAAAACCCCAGTCAAAAGTGTACTGCAGTATTTTGGTGGAGGCTGACCTGAGGCATAGGAGACAAGAATAGATGCAGGGAGCTGGAGCACAGGTCATGGTATCAAGTGAGAGGAACACTAGAGCTCTGGGATCCTAGTGTTTCTAGGTTTGTCTGTAGCTACTAAGTGATCACCAGCAAGCTCTTAAGTTTTGGTGGTAGCTTGCCCTAGAGAGAAGGTTTGAAAGAGGCTAATACAAAGAACTTCCTTCCCTTTTTGTACCAACCTTCGAAAGAGCACAATCACATTCTGAATTATGGTTTAGTGCAGGTATGATACTTAAGTGGTAGAGATTCATAAGCAGGTGCTAGGTATCACCAAAACCAGCAAGAAACAGCAGGAACTGAACTCTTTTCCTGCTGTTCCTCCCTCAAATGCAGTGGGAACAAGGCCAGTACAGGAGAAATTGCAATTACAATTGCATCAGTGTTAAGGCAAGCTGAAGATCAGGCAGCAGGTCAAATCAGAGCACACTGGTTTGATGCCTTACACTGCTCTTTGGCAAAAAAGATATAATAACATTTATTTATGTCTAGGGAGTATGAGTTTTAATCCAAAGCCTTGGATAAAGTTTCTTAGCAATAAAGCAGAGGAATAAGGTGAGGCTAATAGTAAATAACTCCTGGGGCTTTCCTCTCCTCTAATTCATTCCCTGAACTTGCTCCTGGGAATTGGCACTCTCAGGAGCTCTTGGCATAGGGCTAAGCCCAAAGATGTTACCAGAATAAAAGATAATAAATGAATGTTAGAAGTGAAGTCAAGATGATGGTTTCATGATATGAGCTAAGGCCATTAAATCCAGACCTCAAATTCATCCACAGGTGTTCATGCCCTTCCCCCACAGCTAGAAAACAGAAGATGTCTCAGGAAATTTCTTCATTAATGGATTTCAGTTGTCCTGTAAAGTTGTTAGGTAGTTTCAGTTCTGAAAGCACGATTCAAAACACGTTTTTAATGGAAGAGTTTCTTCCACCTCCCACTCACCCCGCATTACAGGCAACTAATGTTACTTACAAAAAATTTCACTATAAAGAAATTAAAAAAAAAAAAAAGAGAGGATCACAGAGGATTGCATTGACTTTGAAATGTCAAGCCAGTATACCATTAATTGCAAAATATTGGTTCTTTTAAGTTTTGCAATTCGTTCCTTTCTCTATGTAATATATCCAATGCAGTGTACTCGTATTTCAGGCAGAAGTAAACACTGAAAAAAGTTGATAAATGATGATTTGCAAAAAGATATTAATTTTAAAAATCCTAGAAATACTTTATTAGTCAAGGTAATAGTTGCAAATATGATGCCATTATCTGTAGTTCCTAGCTGATATTTATTGCTTAACCACAGTTTAGTTAGCATCTTTTATTCAACTTAGTTTCTTTTCTGTAGATAGTTAGATTATTTCTCATACACTAGGTACAAAATATCTATATTAATCTTACTCCTTGCTGTTATGTTTCTCTATTGCACTAACTTTTCAAAAGGTCAATTGAAATAAAATGGAAGATGAATTGGCTTGCTGGAAAGAAATCTCAGTATAGATACCCACAGCTTAGGGCATCTTTAGAAGACAAGGTCAAGAAAATTGAAGGCTATTCACCTGCTTCACTTTTTGCAGTCTTGATCCAGATGGCCTCTGTTAATCAAGAAATTGAATATAGCAACAGAAAAGCTATTATTCATATTTCTGAAACAAAACACATACTGATGGATCTTAATGATCCGGAGCAGTGCTCCAGGCTGTATTCATAGATTCAGCTAATGCTAAAGGAGAGCACCATGTTCTGTGTGTACAGGCTGTAGAAATTTTTTCAAGAATCTGGATTCAAACATATCCTTTAGAAAGCAGCGGAAGAAAATAAAGTCCAACCAACAAAGCAAAAAACCTCTTTCCTTCTTTACTCATGGACTGTTTTGGCTAAAATACTCCAGTACTTAATTTTTAATCGTAAATCATATCATATTTCAAAATATGATTAATCAAATTTAAATTTTCAGCCACTGAAATCAGTCATACTGTCTTGTGGAGAGCTGAAAAGTCTCTCTTTCACTTCACATTTCACGTCTCTGTGCAGCAACTATACGTAACCACCAGTCATATGCAGTCAGCTTCCAGTACTTTTTTTGCAAACTGAATAGGCTGAACTCTAAATTTCACAAGCCATCACAAGGCTTGTTTTGATGGTCCCAGATGCTTTCTTTACCTGACTATTTACTGAGTGTTCTCCAGTATTTCTGTATCTTTCTTAAGTGCTGGTAAAACTTGGTCTTATTCGGGTTGGGTACAAGAAGGATTAATCACTTCAGAATTAAATGCCATGTTGCATCACATTGCCACGCTGCAAGCCTACCTTTCTGGTTGGATGCTGTGCTTAATGATGCAATTTTTTTTTCACTCCCCTTTGATCCAAGAGTGTAACATAGTCCAGTATTCACATTATTGTTGACATACATTACTTGATTAGAGAAAGCAAAAGCTTCCAGAAATCCAGCATCAAATCCCAGGATGTCATATGCAGGCATGGTGGTGTTCAAGTTTGATGTTCTGCTGGCTGAGAACTAGGCTGTTTGATGACCTTCAGCCAAATAGAAAATTTCTTTTCTGTAATTTTTAAATGCTGAATTTGAATGGCAACATTGTAAACACAATGTCCCATCAAAATTTTTAGATTTTTTTTATCCAATTCTAAAAGTTTTGTCATATTTTTTCTCTCAACAAAACAAGAATACCAAACATTTCCTTCTGAATGAAAGTACTGATTTCTGTTTATGGCTGATTCCAACCAAATATAGTTTAAAATGACAGTCACAGTAAATTTCATGCCCTGCCCTTTACATGGAATATTCATTACAGCTGGGATGAAGCAGCACTCCTTTGGACAACTGGTGCAGGAAAGCCACAGTATCAATGGACATAGAATTTGAATTACTTTTCTGTCTCCATAGAGCCCACAAAAATTCAAGGCTGAAGCATAAGGCAGATACTGTGCATAGAAATTCATGTTCTGTGCTTGCTCTATACCTATTCCAGTGGAAAAACAGAAGACTTTAGATTTCAGAACTCTCAATGTATTTAATGATTACTAAATTGACTCTTAAAAAGTGAACAAAAAGTGTGAAGAGGGTCCAGTCTCTGTGACAGTGTATTGGGTTTGCATGGTAAGGTTTTAGTAGCAGGGAGGGGTGCTACAGGAGTAGCTTCTGTGAGAAGCTACTAGAAGCTTCCCACATGTCCAATAGAGCCAATGCCAGCTGGCTCCAAGACAGACCCATTGCTGGCCAAGGTCAAGCACTTCATTGATGATGGTAGTGCCTCTATGATAACATATTTCAGAAGAAAAAAGCACTTGTCCAACAGCAACTGGGAGAGAGGAGTAAGAATATGCAAGAGGAACAACTCTGCAGACACCAAAGTCAGTGAAGAAGGAGGGGAGGAGATGCTCCAGGCACTGGAGAAAAGATTCCCCTGCAGCCCATGGTGAAGATCATGGTGAGGCAGGCTGTCCCACTGCAGCCCATGGAGGTTAGTGGTGGAGCAGATATCCACCTGCAGCCCATGGAGGACCCCACGCTGGAGCATGTAGATGCCCAAAGGAGGCTGTGACCCTGCGGGAAGTCACACCAGAGCACGCTCCTGGCAGGACCTGTGGACCTGTGGAGAGAGGAGCCCACGCTGGAGCAGGTTTGCTGGCAGGACTTGTGACCCCATGGGGGATCCACACTGGAGCAGGCTGTTCCTGAGGGACTGCACCCTGTGGAAGGGACACACACTGGAGCAGTTCGTGAAGAACTGCAGCCTGTGGGAAGGACCCATGTTGGAGAAGTTCATGGAGGACTGTCTCCCATGGGTGGGACCTTACGCTAGAGCAGGAGAAGAGAGCAAGGAAGAACGAGCAGAAAAGTGTGATGAACTGACCACAACTCCCATTCCCTGTTCCCTCTCTGCTGTTTGGGAGGAGGAGGTAGAGAAGCTGGGAGTGAACTTGAGTCCAGGAAGAAAGGAGGGGTGGGGGGAAGATGTTTTAAGATTTTGCTTTATTTCTCATTATCTGACTCTGATTTAATTGGCAATAAATCAAAGTAATTACCCCAAGTCGAATCTGTTTTGCCTGTGACAATAAGTGGTGAGTGATCTTCCTGTCCTCTACCTTGACCCACAATCTTTCGTTGTATTTTCTCTCCCCTGTCCAGCTGATGAGGGGGAGGCTTGGTGGGCACCTGGCATCTATCCAAGGTCAAACCCCCCACAGACAGAAATACCATGCTAATGTTATGCACTTCTTTACACATGATCATATCTGTTAAGACTCTATTCACACACCAAAGAGGGTGTTTGAAGAGCAGGGTAGAAAAGAACCCAAGAGAGCATTTGAAGCAGGTACTGAAGCACAGCTAATGTTGATCGCCTGAGGATTCTGTAAGAACACAAATAACAAAAGCTGTATCAGAATTTGTCAATAATACAGTCATGTATACAAACAAACCTGCTATATTGCTAGCCCACAAAAATAAAAAAAGTTATGTTTAACTTGACAATAGTTTCTTTAATTGAAGAGTTAGACCAACAACCAGAGGGGTCACAATACAAAGTTATCCAAGCACTTGCCATTCAGTGTTATTCCAGAAGAGCAAAAAAATTGTGAAAAGAGCCAAAACAGTGATTGCACGTAACAATTGCCTTTGTTGTGTTTTTTTTCTAGGTAAGGTCCACTCACACTCCCCAGAAGGATTCAACTGAAAAAGAAGCAAGTACTTCAAGCTGTCCACACTGGAAAGAAATGGTGTAGCTGTTCATTAAGGTAAAGTTTAACCTTGTCGTGTAATTGATCGATAATATTAATTGGATTAAAGCACTGCCAACAGCATAATCTTTCTACTACTGCTTAGATCTAACAATAGCTTATGTCTAAAACAAGGCTAACACAGTGGTGTTCAGTTTTCTCTCTCTTTTTTTTTTTTCATTCCTTCTTTTAATACCTGGACAGACTCCATCTATTTTAGTATTCCCAAGAAGAGGAACACTCCATACATCCAGTTCTCTGACACAAACCAACATGCAGCAACCACAGGCCTACTGTTATGTAAAACCACACAGGCAACACTTCTGAAAGCACACAAGTTGTTATATAACATTTATTTATATGACACTATATAACACACATTACTAGTGTGCAAGCATAATCCCCCATATAGAATAGACACCACACATCTCATGCAAAGCATGAAGCTGACATGTTATTTGCATGTACACAGTATTTCAGTTCTCCTTATGCCATCAAAGGGTATCCTGAACACATACTGGGATGCATTAGATGAGGATGCTACAGCTAAAACAATTGATGGGATTGTTAGTGTGTTCCCAGACATCCTTGAGATAGGGCTGTCTGATCAAAACGAGAACACCTTTATCATCAAACTTAATGGTCTAAACTGAAAATCCCATTAATTAATTTATTTTTGCTTACATAGCATCATAATTTTCATTTCAAAAACATGTTCTCTAATAAGCCAAATAATAACAGTGATATCATATCAACAAGACTATAGTCTTCTGGAGCCTGCTTGATTTAAAAAAGAAATACAAATTTTCCTGTGTCCTTCTGGAGAGGTGTAGTGTAAATTCCATTTAATTTTTTTAGGATTTTTATCGTAGCAGAATCTATCAAAACTTGAAAACTACTTTCGATTTTTAAAGTAAGTTTTCCACAAGTCCAGAACGGAAGAATTGTTCACGGCTTTTAAAGTCAGGCAGTTTTTCATTCAGTAGAGAGATTAGCAGTCTTCAAGCTAAAACCAGAAGCACTGATGCTTGCTCTGCACAGATTTCTTCTCTCCAGTAGCTTACTGTGTACAGCACAGAAGTTATTCCACTAACATCGGGCAGGGCTGCAACTGATATTCTCCCAATCTATTAACAGCCCATTTCAGGGTAAAAATCAGACCTTCATCTTCTTGCCAATTCAAAAGCAACATTAATATAATACAAAGTAAAGTTGCTTCTCCTATTTCAGCTTAGACAGCAGTAGTGTTATTACATTAACTATTTGCTAAAAGAAATTGTTAGCTTTTATTTACAGTTTCAATGTTTGCATGACTTTCATGGGCTTTTTTTATTTTCTCACACTTTATTCTCCAACTGCAAGCTTTGCCTGGTTGTGTGTCGCTTGGCCTATTTTCTAGCAGATCACCCATCCTGGATCACAACCATCCAGGCTAAAATCCTTGAGGGGGTAGGGGAGGGGGAGAAAGCTGGCTGGGGAAAAGAAGCCCCACAGCATTCTGAATACTAGCTTTTCCAAATCTTCTCAGCACATTTTCAATGGAAAGCATCACATCCCTTTGTTTTAAAAACCACAGGAAATGGGAAGAAAAATAAATTAAGACCAGTCATCTTGTCTTAAGAGCATACTGGCATATCCATGTTTCCTGGCACTGGCTCTGGAATTTCACTCTGTGTTGCACCAACCTACTCAGCTATCCTAATTTTACGTCTGGTAGATCTGGCCAATGACAGATGTCTTCAGGTGAGAAAGGTTATTCCCACAGCAAGGAGCTAGTCCTGCTTCTGTTGTTCATGTCTTACCTTCAGTCTGGAGAAAATGTTCCCCCAGAAAGTCCTTCCCCGTGTCCCACTGGTTGTCCCAGTTTAAAGCAACCTTCAGGTACTTGCCCTGTGCTGGAAAGCAACAGGATCAGAGGACTGAAGTCACAGAGTAACCATCTTCATACTTCTCTCCACTGTGATGAGCTTTGGCAAGTTCTCCCCTAAGGACCAAGCCTATTCCCCTTAGCTGAATGACTGGAAGTGTGATGCGTATAAGTTTGCAAAGATTAGGTCACAACCATGCACACATTTAGAAGCGAGTGAGAAAAATAAGCCATACAGTCATGCAAATCATTTGATGAATGCAATCTGGACAGCATCCTTACAGTTTAAAGGAAAAATGTGTTCTGGATTTGATATCTGCTGCTCTCTGTCTCTCCTTTGAATTTAAAGAAGATTTTCAAAAGGCTGTTACATGAAAGTTAACCTCAAATGCTGTGTTCTGTGAAAAGAAATTTTATTCAACGGGCATTTTATTTAATTTGTCCAACTAAAATTCTCTTCACATATTAGAAATACAGTTTTATCTGTATTTACAAACCAGAAACATTCTTATAGCAGTGTGGTTTCAGTGATTTAAAAAGAGGGAATTCATACAAGAATTCATGTATATATCATAGTATACAATGTTACAACATTTCTTACGCTGCCAAGTTTTTCCCAGCACTAACTGAAAAGAGAGGGGGAAAGGAAGATAAATAGGTAAACTGAGTTTTAAAAAGGCTATTAACCAGCCAGTTTACACCCCAGAGTTCAAATACCCATGCACCTATGCCACGTATCCCCTTGAAGACAGAGGGAGAGAGAAGAGGTGGCCTGATTTTGTTGCTGCCCTGTCCAGGTGCAGGGCAGGAGGTCAGGACACATCCCTGGGATCAGGTGTCTGGTCCACGGCAGACAGACCCAGTGCAGGGAATAACGATGTTCAAAGAGGCCACACTGTGGGTCTCAAACAAACAAAAAAACCCCAGATATCGGCCTGTGGCCCATAACTTCACACATCTCAGAAACACACCAATTTATTTGGTAGTCTTTGCCAGACCCAAGCATGCTTTTGACAGCCATGCGGGTCTGCTGGGCTGGACTGCTGGGCCTGGGGCCGCACAGTGGATTCTTACTACTGGGGCTGGGCTGCACACAATTATTACAGCTTTTATCTGATAAGAAAAATAAAATATGGAGAACTTTCCACAGCACATTTTAAAAAATAGCAAGTAGAGGCAGCACTACAATTTAGGATAGTATATATCCGTTTTTTTTAATAATCTGCTTTTCAACCCACTGAGACACATAGAAGCTTTTGCTTTGTAAATAATCAGCATAAAAAAATGAGAGATTAACTCAAACTTCCATTTCAAAAAGAACTGAAAAAAATTGTTTCAAATGCAGATAATATATGTAAAGTAAGGTCTCATCTATTTATGGCTTTTGATCTTTAAGCTCAGCTACTATTTAGTTTTAAAAAATCTTATAATAATGATGATAAAATAGCTAGCAATTTCAAAGAAATTACGGAGACATTGGCAATGCAAAACACTTTTTTCGTACAGAATTTTCAGAACACCAATATTTCTCAATAAGCTTTATCTTATACGTTATTATGCCATCCATCATGTTTGTTTTTCATTAGCTACCTTAGTCATTTATACTTAGGAACTAGCCTTGAATTGCTTGAAATTTTATCTCTGGCATTTTTACTGAGAAAGAAAATCAAAGTTACTCTGATTACTTATATACATGTAAGCAGACTTGCAGTATTATCAGATAATGTAATGATTATAAACATTTTAATGGCTGCTAAGATGCACTTTTCATGTACTAATTGATGAAAAATTGATAGTGATCGATAGTCAACAGTGACTTGTTTATAAACTAAGGAAGATAATATCTCCAGAAATCCACGGTTGCTTCCCCGTGTTGCATTGCTCTTGTATATAAACACAAGAGTATCCTTCCTCACTGCAAAGAACGATGAAAAATAAAATCTTGGTACACATGTTCTCATTATTCCACCAAACACTCAGTTGCAAAACAAATGTGTCTCCGCTTTACTGCAAGATTAAGGGCCCACTAGGACAAGTTCTCCATGCTCAGAACACCCGTCGATTTCGATGGCAGCTCCACACACAAAGCATTTCCAGGATTAGCCATTAATTATTTATCAAAACCATGCCCTGGAGCTTTGAGTGCATTTTGCAAAGACAAATGGAAGGATTCAAGCAGTAGATAATGGGGTGCATTTTTCTGCCTTCACAACATATGAGGATGCTTTCGTATAAGCAACCCACTGACAACCTGGTGAATAAGAAGTTTAATGCTGAATGAATTGACCTAGACAGGGTGGAAGAGTGGGCTAGCAAGAACAGTTTGAAGTTGAGCAAAGACACATGCAAAATCCTGCACCTGGGCCAAAACAGCCAAAGAGCCCAGTACAGGCTGGGATCTGCGTGGCTGGGGAGTAGCCTTGCTGAAAGGGACCTGGGGGTCCTGGTGGACAACAAGCTGAACATGAGTCAGCAGTGCAGAGCTCCAGCAACAAAAGCAAATTGGATCCTGGGCGGCATCCGCAGGGGCATTACTAGCAGGGATAGAGAAGTGATCAACCCACTCTAGCCAGTGCTTGTCAGGCTGCACCTGAAATACTGTGTCCAGTTCTGGTCCCCACAGTTCAAGAAAGATGCAGACAAGCTGGAGAGGGTCCAAAGCAGGGCCATGAAGATGATCAAAGGGATGAAGAACCTGCCCTATGAGGAAAAGCTGAAGGCAACTGGTCTTTTCTGCCTGTAAAAGAAAACGCTCAGGGGACAACTCATCACAGTTGGCTACAAAGAGGACAGAAACTCTCTCTTCACAAGGAGCCACATGGAGAAGACAAGGGTCCAAGTTGTACCAGGAGAGGTTTCACCTCAATATAAGAAAGAAATTTTTTAGATCAAGAACAGTCATTCACTGAACAACCTCCCCAGGGATGTGGTAGAGTCCCCATCACTGGAGGTTTTCAAAATGCAATTGGACAAGGTTCTGGATAATCTCATCTAAGCTCCTTTCCCACAAAAGATCGGACGAGATGACCTTTTGAGGTCCTTTCCAGCCTGGGCTGTTCTATGATTCTATGAAGGTTATTGCTGAATTTGCAAAACCCAGTAATATGCCAGACACCTGAAGATGTAAGTCAAGGTTCATAACTCCCTCCAAAGTGTTCACAGTGACAAAGCAGGTGCAATTAATATTTTTTAATTCCACAACTGGTTTTTTTTTTACTTCTCATTAAATGTTCTGTTGGAACATAATTTATTGTAACAGGACAGGCAGGAACATTTCAGGTAGGGTTTTGATGCTGTGATACCATAAAAAAATTTATATTAATTCCTTGGCTATTTGGTGGTGTAGGGCAGATGAAACCTAAATCTCTCAAAGCTTTCCAGCTGGACTGAATCCTAGGCTAGGATGCATTTGCTAAATATCTACTCCCATTTTGACACTTGCCTCCAACTGCTGCACCAGAAAAGAGCAGGTTTCTTGCAGACCCTGTGTTGTACCTGTTAGCTCCACACAACCATCTGGGATACTATAGTGCATCGCAGTCTGAATCACATGCCCATAGCCCATGTTGTACTAACTCTGCTTCAGATTTCCTGTATCATCTTCAGCAAGTCACTTAAACTACATGTAAACTGGTAGACACTGGATCACTGCAGAGCTCCCAGACTTAGGCATTCATGCTGGCCACATCCCAGGTGTATAGCAAGGTAAGAATTAAAGCACATCAGTTCCTTCCCTTTTGTGGGAAGAAAACACCATTGCACTGGCTGGACAGAAGGTGTACTGGCTTCCAGCCAGGCTGCAGGGGACACAAGGGCCATGCTGTGGAGCAATGTCCCCCCTCAGCAGAGATGCAGCCTGCCTCTTCCTGAGCCCCCCACCTCACAAATGGCATTATAACACTTCCTTCTCTCACAGGGGTGTTGTAAAAATCAACACTTTGAAGTCTGTAATGTGCTTAGATTCCCAGGTGACATGGCAACCAGATAATTACCCAAGATAGACATTTCTCTGTACAATTTTCCACACCTTTTTAATAATAGCTGATGAGAAAATCCCAAAGCCAAGCAGTAAAAAGCCTGCTGTAGAATGAGCTTCAAACCTAAGGAAACTCTGAGCATATATATAAAGGTTTGCATGTAACAAACCTGTGGTTTGCTGTGTAACGGGGTATAAAGTTATATGCTGCTGCAAGCTGAAAAAAAGGTGTTTCCCCCAAAGCTTTTGATGTGGCTATAAAGCTCTGGTACAAGTGGTTAGACAAAAATTTTAAAATCACTTATAAGAAGGGAAATAGAAGGGTAATCTGCTGGCAACTACCGTTTGCACAGCAAAGCATACACACTATGGACAAGTCGATCTTCTCTGTAGGCAAGCTAGAGCTAAGGAACAAGATTTAATTTTACAGATTCCTATGACCACAGCAAGGCCAGGAATTGAAGACACTGCAAGAAAAGCTGAAAGAAACAATTCTTCATCCTTTCTCTCCTCTGAATTTTTACAGCAGGTATTGGTAATATTTTAGGCTTCACTAAAATGGATTAAACTGATTCTCCAGCTAGTAACTCACAGAATTATGCTACTAGTAGTATGTAAGGGAAGAATGGTCATCCTGGGTCAACTATCAAACTCTTTCTCTATTAGCAGCAGGAAAAATATCTCTGGTGATAATTGACAGTTGCAGCCATGGTCAAGTGGCCAGTGCTTCATTTTTATTAACGAGGGTGTCAGTATATGGCCATGTCTTGGTGGGCAAGAAGGGACATTCCCTCCCACCCCTGGGGCTGACTCCTCTTCCACAGAGTGATTTCTTAGGAGAACAAGAAGCTGGCACCTATGGTTCATGGATCCTGTATTTCTTTCAGAAATTAATAGTCTTGGGCCCAAGAGCTGTCAATCTGTGTCCTTTTGCAAGTGCTAAATTCAGTTTTGAGACAGCAATATAGCTAAAGGAACATGCTAATTTATGCTAATTCCTCTAGGGGCACTGCTGAGGGAGAAGTTTCCTGAGGACACAGACAATAAACTATGCTTACTGCAGAAGATCCAGGTTATACAGGGTAGCACTTGCAGACCCTATTCCTCCCTCAACCTCCCAACTCTTTGTTACCATCTCTACTGTGCCAGCAGCATTTTCCAAGCCTGTGGTCTCCTAGTATAATTTTCCATATGATTACTCTCTATATTTTCTATATTTCCATAATCATTTCAGATTGGACTTGTTTGGGGTTTTTTTTTTAAGAAAAGAAAAAAAAACACACTAAAAAAGGCTGATTCTAAAATTACTCAGGGCATTTTACAGGAAGAGACTAGAGAGCAGTAATGTGACCAGTTAAACCAGATGATAAAGGGAAATATTATCTCTGGTGAGAGGCAAGGGCAGCGGTTTGTGGACAGAGAAAAATTTTCTCTACTCCGATCAGCTGCAGTTCAAACATCTCATTAGCTACCTCAGAGGTGGGAAAAGCAGATGCAAATGCAACTTAGGCAGACTTTGCCTGTCTGGACTGTTTAAACAATACATACAATATTAGCATGAGGTTTGCATTCAGGATTTGCGTGAGGATGTACTATGGATGCCAGTAATACAAACTAAAAATGGCTTGCAGTGAAGAAGTGCTTTCTGTTTAGTTAAAATAACATCTTCCTTTAATTAATATGTGGAAATGTAAATTATACAGGCCTTACTACCTTGATTCTTTTTAGTTTCCATGGAAATTGAGCGTATGTAGAAGAGCACGTAAGTACCAGCATCAGACAGCACTGGGTCACCAGCACCTAGTCATCAAATGCCATTACTATCACTGGATCTGTTCTGGAGCAATGATGAAGGCATCTACATCTTTTGGTAGTTAAAGATGTCAGAGAAAGCAATTTAAAATCTTTTGCACCAGATTACAGACCCTTCACTTTTTCAGATTCATTTGCAGGTCTTATGTACAGTTAGATGTGTACACACCAAAGCACTGGCTTGCTGCGTTGTAAGAGACAGCAGAGAATCCCTGGGGGCTCTCTCCACAAAACAGCAAGTAATAGCAGTAGACAGAACTGTATACCCAAGGCGCAGAAAACAAAGCAGCATTTCTAGCTGTCTGTCATGCCAGACACGGACTCTTTAATTTTTATGAAAAGTACAGTGCACTCGGTTCTCAGGTCTCATGAGAACAATTATTTGTCAGTGCACAGTGGCCAGATCAGCTGTGTCTCGGTTTACTGAATTATACATTTTAAACAGAGAACACTGACTTCCATTTACACCTTATCCTTACTTTACTGGACCAGTATATAGAGTGGATAATACTAACTTGTGGATGCTGACATACTATGCATCAACATAGTAATACACCCTTCTTTATTTAGTCATTTGAGAATAAATCAACCCTCACAAGGGAGTGATTTATGGGTCTGTATCTTCCGAATTGCAAAGACCTTCCTTTCTAGACAGGAGAATTTCAACTTCAGTATGCTAACTCAGGCCAAACTTTTTTGTTACTTGTTTTGTTGAATCTCAGTGCACATCCACAGAGGACATTCTGATTCCTCCTCTATGTGTGCTTTCTCAAAGTTGTTTCCCTCTCTGACATTAGCTGTGGTAGGGTTTTTTTATAATCATACTCTTTTGGAGTCACACTAATCTCTCTAGGCTGTCATGCACTTCATAAAGTCAGGCTCACATGCTGTAATGCATTCCCATTTACATTTCTAGATGTGGTCCCAGTCAAAACATTCATGAAGTAAAAGAAAGGCTCTGATTTGCCCTCAATGGATCCTGGATCAGGCCCACTTACAGTACTTCACTTTTCCAGCAAAGATCACTGAGCTAGAAGAGGCTGCACAAGCTACAAAATGTCAGGTCAGATTACTTGTGCAGAACCATTTTGGTAGCTGCTGCTATCTATTTATTTATTTATTTATCTATTTATTTATCTATTTATTTATTTATTAAAGTCAGCATCTATAGTTTTCTTAGCCAAAGAAAGAAAAGAATCCATGCGCTCCATTCCCCAGAGATGTCTTGAAAACTTTAAACTTTATTCATTAGTAGCAGCAAGGGTGGTTAACATTTATTTGACACATGCAAGTGGGAAAGCAGTGGCATAAAGAGGCTAGTCTTAGGACGTTTTACTGCTAGAATTAGAGAGGGGTTTGCATGGGCGTGCATGCACATGTGTGTCAGGAATTTCAATATAATACAGCCAACAAATGTTTTTGAAAAGCCTTATAGTCTTCACTTATCTCAATGGATCAGTCACACAGTGATCAGCTGTAGGACTAGAAAACTGCCTTTACAGTCATCAAAGGAGCTAGCAACATGTTGGTTTAGCAATGAAAGCAATTAATTCTAAAATAAATATCATAAGAACAGAAAACAATGCCTTATAAATTACTCATCCAGCTTCTATGTAACAGACAGCCATCCCCAGAGTTTAATCCTGTTTCTCTAATAATTTCATGCAGAAAAGGACCACAGAAATGCAACTATTTAGGCGAAGGTCTGTGGGTATCTTTTGCAGCTGTCTACCATGTTATTCTAATACCAGCATAAGCCAAACAGCTAATTCAGAGCAATAGTCTATACCTTTTCTTTGGTTAATCAAATATTTCTGCAAGACATTAAATCATGAAGAAACAATTTTCCGTTCCCTCGTGAAACAGTTTGTTGTCCCATGGCCAAATCCTGCAAGATGTTAACCAAACCACCAGCCCTTTGATACAAACTTTACTCACTGCACTGGGATTTTTCCTCCCAGAAATCAGTCCCTTCTCAGGAAAAATCCCAGGGCTGTCTTGTCTTGGAATGACATCTCTCTCTGGGAATACCTTTCCCTTCATGCACTGAAGGGTTTGGGTCCAAGGTCTGCAACTGAGTGCAACTTTTTTTACACTCCTCTGAAAATGGCAGTATGGCCTGAAGACAATTTACTTTGCATCTTGCCCTCTGTAGAATCTCTTCCCTAGGAAGCACAGAAGAGGCTGAAACCTGAGAAAATTCCTGTCTGCAGAGCTCCCCTTAGGTTTCAGTGCAGTAGCAGAGATCCTCAGATACAGTCTGCCAGCAGCCATTTAAAATCCTCAGCCTGTGTAACAAAAAATATCATTTTCCTGTTTTCTCAGGGGAGGAGGGAAGGAGAAGATTATATAATATAGGCATACTATGTTTAGTTGCACACTACAAGGGAGGGAAAACATAGAAAAGGGTAAGAGAGTGATGGTAGACTAATAAAGCGTTGTTCTAACACCAAATTGCCAAACTAAAACTACTGCATGCTAAATATTAATTTTTTAATGGAGTGGATATGGTTTTCCTCTGTTGTCTCTGCCATTTATAGTAAATGAGGCAGATATTTTGATACTGAACAGTCTCTATTAGAAGCAGACATCACTGACGAAGTTCTGTTAAGTCCTATGGGATTATAACACTTATGCCCCAAATATAACACTGGAAGTTCTGAATAAAAACAGAAATAGTAAAAAATTTTTTCTTCCTAAGTCTCAAAATAATTTAAATGAATTCGAGGGAAAATGAGGCATGTTTTCTGAGTAGCATGCCAAGCTGAAAATCATTTTCTTAAATAACTGCTGGGTAAGTCACTACTCAGCCCAATAATTATTCTGGTATGAATTAGGTGATTTTAATGACAAATACTTGTTACTGTCTTTGATCTGCTGGTAAAAATATGCAGATGTGTCATGGTTTAGCCCCAACCAGCAGCTAAGCTCCACACAGTCGCTTGCTCACTTCCCCCACCCCAGTGGGATGGGGGAGACAATCAGAACAAAAGCAAGAAAACTTGTGCGTTGAGATAAGAACAGTTTAATAATAAAAATAAAATAGTAATAGTAATAATGGTAATGATAATAATTATTATTATGATGATAATAATAATAATGAAAATATAATAAAAAGGGAAATAGAGATGGAAAAAAACCAAGTGATGCAACTGCTCACCACCTGCCGACTGGCAATGCCAGTCCCTGAGCCGCGATCACTGCCTCCCTCGGCCAACTCCCCCCAGTTAATATACTGGGCATGACATCATATGGTATGGAATATCCCTTTGGCCAGTTTGGATCAGCTGTCCTGGCTGTGCCCCCTCCCCTCCCAGCTTCTTGTGCACCTGGCAGAGCATGGGAAGCTGGAAAAGTGACTAGTGTAAGCACTACCTAGCAACAACTAAAACATCAGTGTGTTAACATTATTTTCATACTAAGTCCAAAATGCAGCACTATACCAGCTACAGTGAGGGAAATTAACTATCCCAGCTGAAACCATGACAAAATGAAATTAAGAAAACCTATGTAAGCTTACAAAAAAAGGCTGTGGCCTCAAGACAACCTATGTTGGAGGGATACAGGCATCCTCCTGCAAAACAGGCTGCTGTGCTTTCAGGTGCTTCTGTCCTTAGTCACCTGCCTCACCTCACTGTCAGAAGCTGGCTCCTGACCCCAGGGCAGGCAGCAGACGGGATCTACACCTAACTGTGTCCATGTATTCACTTACAATTCCTCTATAGAACTTTTGTGCCAATGTGGGGAATGATGAACTAAAGAGGTTACAAAGGATGCCAGGCTGGACTAAGGAAGCTGCAAAGACAGAGACACTTTGCTCCTGCTCAGTTTGCTGGAGTAGTACTACTTTGGGCAGAGGGATGGGGTGGGCAGCTGCAGGGAATAAAGTGTTAAAAAACTTCACAGACCTTCACCAGATTCCCTTTGTCACTGATCGTCCTCACCTGCTTTCTTGCCTGCCTGGTGAGCCACTGCGCTCTCTATGAGTAACCATAACTGTTATTACTCTTAATGGCAAAAATTCTATCACCTCCTAATGAAAGTGTACCTGGATTTTCAACAATGAGCAAGTTTTAGCAGCAGATTACTCATGGCTAATACCAGTAAAAATACCTTAACCAGTCTCCTGGTGATCCAGTGTTTTGCAATTGTTTTCCTAACTACATAGCGAAGCATCCTTTTAAATCTCTGTGGTGAGAATGGTCTATTTCCCGTTCCCAAAAGAAACAGCAAGAAATACCATAGGACTTAGAAGTATTCACCTGAAAAAAAGATGCAGACAGGAGCACTCAAATGAAATAGATATCATTTGGAATGGGTGGATGTGTGGAGAGTGAAAGCGGGAGCAGCGTCAAATAGCTGTCATTCTCTTTGTCTTGAAAGTAAAGATTAGTGACTAGAAAAGTAGAATGAGACCTTGGACAGAACTGTGACAATTCTGCCTCTCTTTCTTCAAATGAACTGAGAGCTACCTAGGAAAACTGAATTCACCATACACATGTATTTGCAACCCCCAAAATATAAGTTCTTCTTTAGATGACCAAAGCAGGTAATGTAAAAGGTAACCACTACAACCACCCCCACCCAGAACTAGGGTTATCTGTGCAATGTCTGTTTCACTCTTCACCTGCCTAGGAAATCTTCAGCCCCATAATTAAAGATTGTCAAAATGAATCGCAGATGTGAACTAATCAAAATAACATTAAACTAAGGCAGGTTAACTGATCTCTCAGACTTAGGGTCAAGAAGAGATTTCCTCCCAGTGCAGACTTACATGTTTCTTGAGGATTGTTCACACCTTCCTATAGCACAGGTTCTGAAGAAACTGATATAAATCCTGTCATTTCAATGCTTTGAACCTGTGTGATGCATCCCCCATTACATCCTTTTAGCCTTCTAGCACTACTTAATCTAACCTGGTGATAAACAGGTGAATGGATAAAGGCCATGGGACATATATAGTGCCTGACTATAGAGCAGTACTATTCCATCTTAGATATTTCACTGACTGTATCTGAAAGTGTCAGTCCAAAAAACGTGAGCGAATCTGTGGCAATCAGTAAAAGCTCCCATCAAGCACGAAAACATCATTTCAAAATCAAAATATTTTCTACTTTAATAGAAAACATTGGTTTATTGGGATTGGCCTTTGTCTTTGCCTCCTACTCCCACAATTTTCTATTAGAAAAAATTCTGGTATAAGACATCTGACCAACCAGTCTCTAGACTGACACTTTCATCTTTGAGAACACTTTTTTCCGCAGGGCTTTCACATTTCACTTCTGCTTCCTGATATCTACTATTGAGCTATGAAAAGACACTCAGGTCTTACTTCACACACAGTTTCCTACCATAGTCAATGCATCCTGCTTGTAAAAAGCTTAAAGTTTTAAATTTTAACCTAGGTGATGCCATTTAGGCATACATTTGCTAGTAGAACTGAGGGCATTGTTGTGTCCTGCTTTCCCACAAGGCAGGAGCCATTCAGAAAAGCTCCTAGAGCATCTCAGGACACTGGGTGGCTGGGAAATATGTTGATCCAACTGAACTGCCACCTTGCATGGAAATTGTTTTCCAAGGCTTTTTGTATATTTTGCTTTGGGTAAATTATGAAACAGGTTTTTCCCTCCCAGAACAGATGATTATCTAGAAGCGAGGACACTCATATAGGGTGCAGAAGCCTCATGCCCATCTACCACAGACCAAGCAAAGGCTTAAATTTGGCTTACCTACATCTCAGCAACTCCTTAAGCATCAAAGCGTTGATCATTCCTAGGAAGTCTGTATTATCCACAAGCAAGCTGATATTGTCCACTCTATATTATCCAGCAAGCTTATATTATCCACAGATTAATGAAAAATTTGTGGGTTTGTGACACACTGGAAAAAAACCTGATGATGAAATGTCAACATTTTGTGGAAAACAGTAGATTGGGATGGTACATAACATTGCAGTTCCCAGATGCCCATCCAACCCCATCCTGAGCAGCCAAATCCACTGTTCAGCAGAGTTTACACTGCCTTTCAAGCTAGAACAAAGCCACGTACAGTTTGTTATAAAAGGCCATACCACAGTGAGCCAACACAGCAGGTACAGACCTCTCCAAAACAGATGAGGCTGCTCTATACCACTGCCTTTACAACTGGCTTGGGCTTTGAGCTGGCAGCTAGGACATTTAACTCTGGTTCCTTTTTGTTCACAGACCTGATTTCTAAAGGCAGGATTTAGGTTTCTTCCTTTTAACATTTCCTTGTAAATCAGATTCAGTGCATGAGACTCCAATTTTCTGCCCACTTACTCCAAAACACTGAATGCAGCAGAGGAAGCCACATGATTTGTCAGGTACTTGTGAGCACGTTCTTCAAGACTGTTATATTTTAATTATAACACTGGAAAAAGCATCCATAAGAGGAAGCCGCTTTGCGAGCATTGAGAGGCAACAGAGGAACAATTTCTTTAAACGCCCTTCTCAATTCAAATTGGAAAATTCTCAGTATCAGCCTTGTCCACAACATGCCAACATAGTTATGCATGCATACACATGCACAAATGCACACACATATTTAGGTGTACATATGTGTGTATCTATATCCATCTCATTACATATGTAAATTTATAAATATGTGTTTTATATTTATGTGTATACACATATAATTATCTGCATGTTTATAGTGAGCCTTTTACGGATGGTATCTATTTCTGCCCAGTCATCTCCTTCAGAAAAAGCTACAGAGCTGTGGGCTTCATTCCTTGAGATGTGTATATATCTTGTACCTTGTAACAGTATAGACCAGTCCTCCACATCCCACATGGGTTTTGTGGTGGGGATTCCACATCCAGTAACTGTCAAGAGCTGTTAGAGAGGGCATGAAATCTGTGCTGCATCTGACAGCACAGCAGTCTCCAGATAGCTGGAATCACAATCGATAGCTAACAAATGGCCATTCCACTTACGGTATAATGAGCCCTGTCTGAGCCTGCTTTTCCCACAGAGATGCAAGCACTAATTCTAACACCATTAGCTCCTTTAGCTTGGTGTAATGACAGTTAAAACATGTAATAACATTTAAAACACAGGCTGTAATTCCTTTTTCTCTGTTCAGAATTTGTACTTGGCCAGCAAATGGCTTAATGAACCAGTTTTGGAGACTTTTCTAATTACCAGCTGTCCCTGGAGGATTTTTTTGTTTGATTTTATTACGCAAAAAGTCACTAGACTAGCATCTATTTTGGCTGCTCACAGAAACAGTCTTCCTTCAGGTTAAAAGAGACTGCATGTTGCACTAGGTGCTAAGGCAGCACTCTAAACAGATTCAAAGTCACTCTCATTAGCTTTCTCATAAGTCTCTACAGATCTGTCAGAGTTGGGTCAGTACACTAGGCTGAACTAACTGTTTCTCCTTGGTAGTATTTTAGTTCTGGGTCAGATAATGCACTTGCAATCTCCAGTTTCTCTGGTTTCAAGTACAGACCTTTAAATTCATGGAGAGATAGGAAAAGGTACATATTGTACATTAGATCTATTTTAAACCTAACTCCCTTCCCAGGGTCAGGCTCATCCCTGGCTTTTAATCTGAGTGTATTTTTTATCGAGTTTGGTTGCTGGCTTTCCATCACATGTAAAATGTAAAAATGAAAATCTGAATCTTCCTGTGACTAGTTTCTAATCACTCTCCGATTATAAAACAGGCAGCAATGTTTCTTTGGTTCATTTTTTTTCACTTCCAGCTTGATGCTGACAATCTGCTGGCTTTTGGGATGCAGGCCCTGAGCCTCTTGGGATGCAGAGGGCTAGAGCACAGATTTCCCTCTTCATCTGCCCACTCATGGCTCCTAGTCATGGTTTCTACAAGCCAGGAGATGCAACAGCTCATGTGGGATGCCACACAGAAAGGGTCTAGAAACTGAGGACAGTATACACATGCTCAGCAATCGTTCCCCAACACCCACAGGAGCAACTACCCCAGCACAGCAGAGGCCTGAACCCAGACCAAGCTTCAGAGGGAGGCTGCAGCCCTGCAGGTCTGGTGCTGCTGGGACACCCGGCTGGACCTGGGGCCAGGGAGATGGGCTCTTTCCCTGCAGGAGGGGTGTGCTGGAGGAGGGTCTGTGCTGCCAGGCATAGGAGCTGCTGGAGGTCAGTGGGCTGCCCGGCATCAGGGATGCTAAAAAGCAGATTGGACCTTCTTTGAGACCCTGAAGCTTCAACAGTCCAAACCTCAATGTGTGCTACAGGAGGGGCAGGCAGAGCCTGTGCTTATCAGGTTGGGAAATGGACACTTTCCTGATGGTGAAGGCTTGGAGCTTGTGACTTCTGACACCAGAAGATGCATGGGAAATGAACAGGAGGATGTAAAGGTCTGCATGCAGTTACAGGGCTGAGATGTCATTGAGATCACAGAGACATTGTGGGATAGCTCACATGCCCGGAGTGCTGCCATGGATAGATATAGGCTCTTTAGAAAGGACAGTGAACAGGGTGAGTTGCCCTTTATGTGAGAGAGCAGAGAGGATGCATGGAGCTCTGCCGTCGGACTGGTGACGAGCCAGAAGAGGGTGATCGCATTGTTGTGGGCATCAGCTACAGACTTCTTGATCAGGAATAAGTAGATAAGGCCATCAGACAGCTGGAGGAAGCCTCTTGCTCACAGGCCCTGGTTCTTGTGGGGAACTTTAACCACTCCAATATCAGCTGGAAGGACAACACAGTGGGGCACAGGCAATCCGGGAGGTCCCTGGAGTGCATTAATGGTAATGTCCTGACACAGGTGATTAAGAAGTTGATGAGGGGAAATGCTCTGCTAAACTTCATACTTACAAACAAGGAAGAACTGGTTGGGCATGTGGAGGCTGAGCACGGCCTGGGCTGCAGTGACCATGAGATGGTGGAGTTCAGGATCCTAAGAGCAGAGAACAAGGACAAAAAGCAGAATCACAGCTCTGGACTTCAGGAGAGCCGTCTTCATGGATCTTCTTAGAAGAATACCATGATATATAGCCTCAGAAAAAAGAGGGCTTCAGAAAATCTGGTTGGTTTTCAAAGATGCCTCCTCCAGGCTCAGGAACAGTCTATCCCAATGAACAGGAAATCAAGCAACAAAGGCAGGAGGCCTGTGGGGATGAACAAGGAGCTCCTGACTAAAGTGAAACATTAAAAGCAAGCATACAAGACATGGAAGCAGGGTCAAATCACCCAGGAGGAATATAGAGTTATTGTCTGAGTGGGAAGGAAACTGTAACTGCTGCCAGCTGAGACTTAGTGAGGAGTCTGCTCCTTCTGCCTGGACTGAATAATGTATCATGATTAAAATTTACTATAGGTCTATATCCTCACTTTTATTCTGCAGTCTATTTTAGCCTTGAAACAGGATCCTGAATCTACTGCCTTGGCTGACATAGCTGACCTATGTTGTCTCACGTAGCTAATTATGCTCAAACACTGTGGCTGGAATATCCAGAGCATATCCACAGACTATGGTTTCAACTCTTCCTCTGCAAAGCTACAGTGGCTTTTTAATTTCATATTGCACCTAAACCCACCACCTTTTCTTCTTGAGTTCAAATGCCTCACCAACTATCATCACAAATAGTATCTAATTAAATGATTTTGGTGATAAGAAATGAGGTGTGAGTGCTAAGTGTCACTAACATTAATTTCAATGGGAGTGACAGATTGGAGAAATGTCTGTGTTAAACTGTGAACTTGTTTTGGTTGTACCCTTCATTGTATTGTAATTCTTACATTGGACTAGGATGTATAGCTTCTGTTAGACTAATTGATATAGTTGGGAAAATGACAAGCTTTGGAGCAGACAAGACTGTCATTTTCTGTTTCAGTATATTCTCATACTATTTGGTATATTTTACTATGCAGAAAAACCAGAGAGTTACTTCTTCCCCTTGGTTCACTAAGGAAGAAAAAATCCCATTGATTAAAATTGGGTAGCATCAAATTAAACTACAAGTAATTATTCTCAGCCTGTATTTAGTTATGAAGTCCGCTGTTTGTATTTGAGACCTATAAAAGTATGCCCTGAACAGCTTGCTTTTTGCCAGATGTATTTATTGACCTAACAAAAGATTAAATTTCTCCTTAGAAACCTGTCGACACCTATACATTCATAGGGACTCATGGCTAGGAAGACCTCTTGGTTTTATCAAAGCAGCTACATTCTTCACGCTACTCTGAATCCTCTTTACCTCTCAACTTAAACTCTCCTTACCCTCTTGTATTAATTCTTGCCTGAATCTACTCACTGGAGAACAGAGCTGTAAAAGAGCTCTGCCAGAATGATTGGGCTTGGAAAGTAGGATCTTCATGAGGCAAGAAGCAATGGCTTCTTCTTTGTCAAGTGCTCTTCACAACTTCTCAACCTCCCAAACAGTTTTGGTCAAAATTAAATTAAGGTGGAGATTGCAAATGTACTGAACTTTGCACGTTTTGAAAGCTGGCAGGGGAACTGAAGGTGTGTGTGAGTGCCATGCTGAGGGGCAGGCAGTTGTGAACCTCTCTTTCAGGAAGCAGCAGCCATCTGGTATGGGCTCCTGTTTGTAGGATTAAACATGTAGAGCGTATGGAAGGATCTAGGAGAACTGGAAGAAAGGCAGTGGAAATGAGAGGATTTGCAGCAAAAACCCAGGAGAATTTGCTGGCCATGTGGGCAGAAGCTGTATATTTTCTTTGCAGGAACTTGTCTCCTGACTGCTGGTGGCTGCTCTGCGCAGCCACACTGGCACGTGTATGTCAAGCAGTACAGCCAGCCCAGAAAGGCTTCATTGGCCCTGCCTGTGGCAAGAAACATTCTGAAGCCAGTATTTTACAGTCTGATGAATCACTTATGACCAGACATGCATTTTGTAGTTGTTTCTGACTTTCAGCTTCCATTTTGACTGACAGACCACTGTGTGAGAGAATGGCTTGTATTAGCCAGTGTTAATAATTACACAGGAAGAAGAATCAGAGTAGACAGTTACAATCTTGTCTTCAGGCAATTGCCTTGTAATAATAAGGAAGAAAGATGGCAGGAAAGTCAAGAGAAATTCCCCAAACTCTCATACCTCCAGATTATTTTCAATAGGATAATTTATTTATGTCTTTTGATCTTTGTTTGGAGGACAAATTTTTTTAAAATGTATGTAATTTCCTTTTAATTCATCGTCTCTAGTCTGTGGTGAAGCTGGAGCTGGGCACCTGCAACTTAACAGGCATAAATTTAAAGACAATATTTAGAAGCCTGTAAAAAGGTGGCCCTGAGACTCTCTCAAGACCCATGAATAACAAGTTAGTGTTTGCACCATATTTAATATGAAGATTGTGACCAAGCTGTTAACCTTTAGCAGTGGTCACTGAATAAATATGTCACATAGTACAGAAGGCACGGTAAATCTGTGCACACAGTGCACAGTATGTGGAGTGGCTTCTCAGCTGCCAGCTAAGGTAAATGAAATATTATTTATCAGTGCTATCCCTATTCCTTTTAAGTTTGGGACTTTACAAAGCACAATTTCTGAATCCTATCTCATATCTTTACCCTGATGATGGCTTTTCTTTATTTTTCTGATTGGTGACATTTTATATGAAATAAGGCACTGCTGTGGGTTTTTTTATCCTTAAATTTTAACTTCATTTAATTTCTCCTAATTCCATATAATCATAATGGCCATGACTCAAGCACTGACTGCTGTTGAAAAGCACACTACAGTAGAGGTGAAAATTGAGATCTTAATATGCAAATATCCATTCTAACACCTTGGCCTAGGAAATCTGGTGTTATACGGTTTGATGTCCAACTCCCACAGTTTCTCCTCTCTCAGACTGTTATGTATATTTACAAAGGGTTTTTTTCACACTTCTGTTTCTAAACTGAGGTCTGCAGGCAGCCTCAGGTCCAGTTTTCTTTTAAATGTATAGTGTACCAATTTAATTGACCAGATAATCAGTCAGATTAAGTACTGCACACTTCCATTGTGACCAATCATTGTCAAAGATTTAGGAAACAGGTTCAAAAACACAACACGGAAATTCAGCTGTGTTATTCTGAGACTTAAATTTGCATCACAGAAAATGTAACAAAAGTGTCCTTTTGGTCAAAGATTTTCTTTTTTAGTGTCCAGTTAAGTTCCCTCCATGTCAATAATTCAAATACTTTTATTCTTCAAAATGCATTAATTCACTTAAATGAGCAAGTTACAATGCTGAATTGCAGTCTTTATAATTTCCTATGTTGCTGCAACATTGTATTTCTAATTCACCTGTTATCAGGATGCAGACAGATTACAGCTTCTTCTTCTTTTGAATCATTTGCATACATTCCCTGAAGGCCACCTGTCACCACTCAGGAACATGGATTTGTTAAACACAAAAGTCAGTTTCAACTGTGACTTTTACTCATAAAAGGATGGAAAAGCTTTTACGACTGTACTTAGTTATAGCAAACCTTGAACACATCATCATAGACAAGATACTTTAAATGGAAAAGATGAAGTCAACATATTTAGAGAGAAATAAGTTATGTTCACATGTGGAGGGACTCTCCTATGTTTACCAGTGTTAAACAAAAGGATAACAAAGGTCTGGTTCATCAGTTATGTTCACTGCCTGCAACACTTTTCTAAAGGTGTCAGTTTGATTTAAAAGACTTTGAGTTACAGAGCAGGCTTTTCTCTGATGTTTTGAAGCTTCCAGGGTGACTCTCATCAGACACATCTCTGGGTAGAAACAGGCAACGTCTCCTGTTAGATGAGATCCTATATACAACATTGTCTGCATATGTACTTTCCTGTATTTCCTCCATTAGGTCACTCTGATCAAAACCTAGATCTATAGAAAGACTTACATATTTCAAATCTGCGATTTTGCTGTCACTATATGTCATAAAATCCATAGCTAGGCCGGTAAATTTATATAGGACTTAAAACAGGATGCATAAAAGCACATATATGAACTAAGAGACACATAAATTAATTATTACAAAGACAGCTGTGGCCGAGGTGCCAAAAAGTCTTTGAGATTCTTTCCTTGGTCTGCGTTGCAGGGAAACACCTTTGCAAAATCCGGATTCACAGATCCAGCCAATTCATCTCACAAAGATCTTTCCTTGCACACACCTGGGAAGTGACAGCTTCTTTCTAGCTCTTGCTCAACTCGGTCTGATGTATTTCAGGGTTTACAAATCTAACGTTTTGTGCTAGAAATGCAAACCCCAGCTGCTATGGTATGAAGTTCAAATGATGCAATTCAGAACACTTGTGATGAGTGATAAATGTATGATTTAGCATCAGGTAATGGTCTGGCTCATCTCTTCTCTCATGGGTTTCCAGTCTCAATGTTCATGTAGCAGCAGTTTTGCTACCACAGTTTAAAGCTTGTTGCATTAGGAGAAACTGTTATCAGTGCACTGATTTATTTTAAAATGGTAGCCTACATATTACAGAAATTTGAGAGTTTCCATGCAAACGGGTGAGATGCATTTGCAAAAGTGGAGAGGAGCCTAGTGGTAGGCCCAGTACCAAGACATGAGAGCTACCAGCACATCCAAGACAAACTCATTCCTTTCTGTAAGTCACAGTCCTCAAATTTTAAGCCCTAATTTGTCATATGCCCATTATTTTTCAGCTGTTCCTGAAAGAACACAAATTTCCCAAATTCACAGATGTGTTTGCTACAAAGTTTTGCTGCAGTTTTCCCTTACGGGATTGTTAGTTTTTATATTTACCAGGAGTGAATAGCTGTTTAATTTGTTTTTCTAGTCTCATTAAGGTGACAGAAATATTATGGAAACAACCACCTCCCATCATCTATAATAGTAATTGTATCATCTTCTCCATATCTCCCCAGGCAGACCTTCCTGTACATCTTCTCTGTACTAATTTACCTTTATTTATAACTTACAAACTTCTTATGCTCAGGATTGATGGTTAAAATAATCACCCTGAATGTGTTTGGAATCAATAATATTTTTAAACAGAATACACTAATGTATGTATTACAGTAGAGATGAGCACCCTTTTCATAGGTAATAGCTGAATGGCTGCACATGAGGGATTTACCTGTTTTGTAATATATTTGCTAAAATAGTCTTATCCTTCCTAAAATATGTTCATTACCACAAATTTTTCAAATGCATGTTGTTATATTTCAAGCTGTTTTTTAATTATTGTATTCTGTATTTAGCTATTTGCTGTTTTGTAATTTTTATTATTTTCAATTCAAGCTAGTGGCAAATGATCTTATTATCAAAGTCCTGCATACCAGGAATTTCAGCTTGAAATTTAGATTTCATCTCCTACAAAATACTTGGGAACTTGAGCCACATAAATCTACCTCATACAGTAGGTCTATGCAAAAACTGAGATTTGAATAGAATATTTTGTACCTAAAGTAGATCTGCAGCTAAGAATGCTACAAAGTCCACATCACTCCCTTTGAATTGCTTCTAAATTCATGTCAAGTTACACTTTGAAAATGCAAAAGTAAAATTCCATACCTCTCCCCTAGCCTGAATGCTCAGTTAAGAATGCTTGTAAAAGAGAAAGCGGTGTTAGAAGGTCAATTGTAATACAGAAAAATTGAAAAAAAAAAGATAAAACAGGCATCTGGACTTTTAAAAGTGGTTGATTAAAACAATAGAAGGTAAAAGAATGAAAGAAATGTCATGAGATATACTTGCTTAGATTTCACACTCTACTACCATTTGATATAATCTAAATGCCACACAATCATTTTGTGAGATCAAATTG
>WEKW01023757.1:0-14625 GCA_013389905.1 Sula dactylatra
AATAAACACTGCTAGAACTCCCTAACTTATTTTTTCTAAACTGTTTCTACACATCTTCAGAATTAATGATTCTACAGCTTTCCTAGATAGCCTTATCTTCTACTTTTGGAGCTAGAAAGATTGGAGTTTTTTATTGTTTTGCTTTGTTCTCCTCAAGTCTGAAACTTTCTTTATATAAAGTATGTAGCTTTCTTGTTCCTTTGGTGGTCATAAAGAAGAGTTTGTCACAGTCNGGAATTTTTTATTATTCCTCTATTGTCATTTCTAGAATGGGGAAATCAACAAACAGAAACACCTTGTCTATTTCAACTTTTCTATTAGTTAACTTTTTGCAAAGGTTTAACATCCTTAATATTTTTGTTCAGCATGTCTTTCAGTAAAACATATTAATATATCTTAGGATAAAAAAATATTAAAAAGAGAAAAAAGAAGGAAAGAACACAACTTTTTAAGTACTATTTAGTTATGGTACTTCTAAGTATTCCCTTCCCCTACATGAAAAGAAATCTACAGCTGACTTAAATTCTGAAAGATCTTTTGCAAGTACCATGGAAATATATATTTCAGGAACTATATAAAGTAGTAACATTTTATCCATAGTATAACACTTGAGATGGGTGGCAAATTGAATCACTATGATTCAAGATGCTAAACAGACATTTTGACAATTAAATGTTGCCTTATTTCTGATGAAATCTAGTCAAGAAGTACTAACATAGTTAACTCGCATAGAAAAGGCTAATTAAGAAATTACAGTAGAACAATTTCAGTGTTATTGAACTCAGAGAAAACACAAAGGATGGGCTGTATCTCCTCATTTAAAGGCTAGGAATTAATTTTAAGTTAATTGTCTAGCCAAAAAGACACAGAGGAGAAGTCAGCTTAAGAAGACAATTAATTTTTTTCTAATTTTTAGTTAGATGTCAAAGATTTTATAATTATGCCTCCATTATCTTTCCATAGATATCTCAGGCTCAATTCAGTTGTTTGAAAGCAGAACATATATGTCATTTGGGAAGTTCCAGACTCCTACTTACCTTCCAAAATACCACTCCAAGAAGGTTACCTGTCCCATGTCATGCATATTACATACATCACTGCTTTGGCTTCTCTGCAGTGTCTCAAATATATTACATGATCATTTATGACATTGAAATATATGTTGTCAAGGATTTTTATTCTTGGATTGTTCAAGGCAGAATATACAAAATATTCCTTGTATAATCTCAAGTAGGAAATGAAGCTGATGTGCTTATGTAACCGCATTTAAAATATTTTATGCAATACTAAGAGAAGAAAAATTATATAACTGATCTAACTTTGTTCCCAGGGAAGCAGACAAGACTTTCTTAACCATTGTTAAGAATGGACTTAGACTTAAACACATATCACATGTCCTTTTAAACAAAGATTCACCTCATATATTGAAAAAAAAAATACAATTTAATAAGTAATCAAGCCACTAAAATTATTCATGTAGAAAATAAACTTCTTAGAGGCATAATTATCTTTGATAGGTTTATCACTAAAAAAAGGAATTATTTAAAAAGATGTGGATAACAGCTGTTAATGTAAACTAAAGCATTTTACTGAGCAGAGGTTACAATGTCAGTATCTATCTAGCAAGAGTGTTTCTTTGAATCAGATAGTAATCAGGAAAGCTGATAATCAGTTTCATTTTGCTACAATGGTAGAAAAGTGAATATTATGTAACAAAGTTCTTCAGGCAAAAACTGTCTACCACAGCATCAACCTTAACTTCAGATCATTTACTTAGAATCTTGTTTCCCAAAGGCTAAAACTCTTAGCCCATTATTAGGTTTGCCTATTTCCTTGCCAAACTCATATTTGCTCTCCCGATGCAAATCTGATTTTTCTGCAGGCAAATCCTAGCAAAGGCACACTTTCAGCAAGGCTCTGAGCTCACACATCCTAGTTAAGGAATATGACTTTCCTATAGATGTTATCATGCTAATAAAAGACTATATAAGACAATGAAAAGCAGGGAATTTTTTGAAGAGAATAAATAATTCTGTTCTTAAATATGACTAATAAGAAAAAAAAAATTGATAATCTATTTTTACTGTCTCTCAGTGACCTAATGTATGGGTGCAGGTGTCAAGGTTTTGGCAACGGGAAGGCTGCAGGTGTGGCCTTTGTGAGAAGAAGCCAGGGGATGCCCCATGCTGGACACAGTTGGTTCTAGCCAGCACTAGCTTCACACTAGCTTCTGTGTTGTACAGTGTAGATGAGGCTGAAAATAGAAACAATCACAAAGGACTGTGATGTGATGAAGCAGGTGATTAGTACCATTTGAGATGCTCTTTAACATCCAAGACATCTGTGCAGGTCTGTCTGAAATTATGTCAGACTTCCAGGATTGCCAGGTGCTATTGGAGGGGCTGCTGGAAGCTGTGTGAGAAGCCACTGTGCTTAAAAAGATATCAGCCAGCTGTGTCACAGGACACAATGATGCCAGTTTATGGTACTATTTATTCTTCTGAGTCCCTTAACCCTATGTATATAGTCTTATAATATTTCCCTTAAGTCTTATAATATTTCCCTTAGAGATAACGAAAGTCCAGTATGCAGAATTTTAATTGTTTTCAGAGATGTATTTATTAGCACTAACACTTCAGCCTTTCTTTGAATATCCAGAACTTCTTTCTGTGACACATAGCAATCTACTGATAGGTTAAACAGCATACACGTCCTCAACCCCAGGAAAAAATGAGAGAATTAAAACTCATGATGCAGACATTATGTATTTTCTTGGCAACCTGAGATATGAAAGTGACTTTATAGTCTTGTATTGTATGTACAATTTTATAATTCATTTAAAGAATATATAAAAAGTGTGCTCATCATTTGATATTACAACTGCAGTAAAGCTGCTTTTATGCTAGTGTGTGGAGGGCATGTTATGCTCTTAAACCTTCCTTCCCTCATTGCCTTCAAATAAGAATTCCAGAAATAAGAAAGAGGAGGTGCAGTTTGACATTGGTTAACACAGGAACGTGAAAGCAAAAGTAGCATTGGATTCCTCTATTTCCCTTTTCACTCTGACAGGGAGAGGATAGTGGTAGAGGTAAAAGGCCAACTATAAGAATCCTCACAAGTGGGATGATGAACTTCTGCATTTGCAATTTTCTAGCTTTTTCTGGCACCAATTTTTTGTTACGGTATTCAAAGGAAGATAAAACCCAGGTTCTGTGGAACTGTAGGTGAGGAAATCTTCATGTTAGTCTTTTTGCAGAGGGATAATTTATGCCGCGCACACTGACCCGGTCTCTGTCAGGGCAAACATAGACAACATGTCACTACTAGTCTCCTTGTGGGACTTTGTGCTGAGAGCTGTGCTTACTCAGCATACTTTTGTCTCAATGAAAGGGAAAAAGGCAAACAAATAAACCAATTCTTAAAATGTTGGCATAAAAGAATGTAATGGTTTAATACAGTCAGATGCAATTGTTAAATGAATGGGGGAAATAGTAAAAACATTATACTGTCACATGGCCAAGAATATGCATGACATACTGGTAAGCACTAAAAAGTGTGGGCAGAACTTCTAGCCCTTGCACCTATCCCTTTCTACTACCAAAGGTTTTGCAGGTCTGCAGGCACATACAGTGTCACACTTCAATAAATAACCGTAGTGTAAATTAAAAAAAAAAAAAACNAATGTGTTTATCTTAGTAGGAAAAGCAAATGTATTCACTTTTTTTATTAAGTACTATTTCAGGACTGTTAACAAATAGCTTTTCATATTCTATTATTTTTCATTGTTCTCCACCCCGTATATTGGAAATACAGTACATATATATGTACATATAATTTTACAGCTCTGTAAAAAAAAATAGTATTTCCTAACATCTGAGTATCAAGCTAAAATATAAAGTCAGTTAACACACACATACTGATTTGTTTTTAAATCTATATTATGTCACACAAATAATATTTTCTTACATCCTGGAAGATGTCATGGGAAATACCTTGGCAGAATCTTAGATTCTGTAGTAACTTCTAGCTTTAAATGCACAATTAGTAAGATTTTAGAATTTTTGGAAATTTAATTTTCTTTGAGAATGACTTAGACTTTATATTCTAAGCTAGTTACACATTATTCATCTGCACACTTTATTATAGTTCTTAAATTTCCTTTTGTTTCAGAGGTCATTTGTGTGTGAATTTAATTCATTGGTTCTACAACTAATGTACATAACACTGATTGCTTAATTTAATGAGCTTTCAGTTTCATAATACTAGATAGTCAGTAGAGAAGTAACTATGACTTTGAGCTATACCATAGTTACCTTAACTCTGCTAATTAAAAGAGCCATTAATTTAATAATGTTGTAAGTACATTATAGCAAAAAATGCACTCCACTGCTTTTTATATCCTAACATTAAACATTGTATACTTCATAGTTGATGTTATTAAACAGGTATTGCAACAACCTTTTCCAGTGGAAGTGTAACTAACTTGACCATACACTTTCACTTAATTTAACCATATGGAAAAGGTAGTATTCCCTGATGATTTTTCTATTTACAGTGAAAGCAGTGGGGCAATATAAGGTAGAGATTACGGTCTTCAAACAAGAATTTTAAGAACATAATTTCAGCAAGTCCTACACAGCAACAACCCCCCAAATTTGCTTACTATTAGAGAACCTCAAAACTTGAATAACATGATTTTCATTAAGTTTACTAGGTTAAAGAGAGGGTTGAAAGAGCTTTAACAGGGAAACAAGCTGATGTTATTACCTAAAACTACTTTACTAACAAAGTACCGTTGTTCATACCCAACTATTTTTAGCAGTCACATTTCACTGCATTCCTTTCTAGATTTAACTTAGGTACTGGCTGCCTAAGTTATAATATAATTAATAATATTCCCAAATACTGAGTGGAATCTATAGAGATAAGTAAAACTAGTCCTTGCTTCTGATCCCTCTGAAGTCAGCCAGTGTAGAATAGAAATGCTCATTGAAATTCAAATAGCCAGACCATAGATTAATGGAAACTAAACTAAATTCTTTCTGCATGTGTTTTAAGTGCACCATCAGGTTTTAAGCAGTGAACAGTAAACATGTATATAACATAACAGTGTCCTCTAACTAAAATTCACAGGTCTGCTCTAGCTACATTATTTAAAAAACTTTCCTTTGTTATGACGGCTCTAGTTTTTCTGCTAGACTTGCTAATATTCTTTAACGTAATATCATATCTACTGTAATTTGATAGCATTACTTCTTTAAATGCTAAGCACATGAAAGCTATGTGAGTTTTGCGGTTCATAGTACAGAATAATTTAAGTTTAGTGGAAAGCATAGGTAGATTTTATAAGTGCTTTTTTAACTGCAGACAAATACACCATTTACTATGAAGCATTTTAAAATGAGTATCAGGCAGTGTCTAAAATCTGTCTAGCTTACAGAGCTGTAAACCATGATCCACTTAAGTGTCACAGAGAATGATATTTATTTCTGTGCCAGGTGGTAGTGTAACTAGCATCAGCAAGCATGTCTAAATCATGTCTATTTGTTTCACTGTTATCTTCATTCTGATCTAAAAAAGGATATAGCAACTGATAGAAGCAATGCACTGCTAGGTTGTAGGAACCAGATCTGAAGAAAGATCAAGTATAAAGACACTACTTTTCCTTAAAAGTAAATCAAGGATGTGCTTATTAAGATAGTAATAAATAATGCCTGTTATGGCTCTTCTATGGCTCTCATAAGTCTTTTGACAGTGCAAGAAAATACAATTATCTACACAGATTTTTTTTTTTTTTGGTAGGTACAACTGTCACATTTTTGCCAGTAGAATATTTTGGAAGTCATGTAATCCTGGCCTTCTCTTTAATTTTATTTTGTTATTCTTGAGACAGTTACTTCACATTTTCTCTGCCCCAAATGATCAGTTTTCATATTGTTTCATATCGAAGAACTTTATGAAAATGTGGTTTATATTCCTTTTTTTATGACATTAAAAAAAATCATGACTGTACAGTAATAGTAATGGTCATCTCCACAAGCACAGGTGTGCATGCTATCTTTTTATTTATTTCTTTGTCTGGTTCTTTTAAACTTCATATATATTACCACTAAAAACAGTGAGAAAATTAGGATTCTGTAATGCAAATAAATCAGTGTCAACACCAAACCCACCATTTTTTCTTTTACATCAGAATACAAAACAATATTTTGAAAAAAAAGAGAAAGATCAATCATGCCAAAACATCCCATAACCCTATGGTTAAGGAAATACCACAGGATGAAATATTTCCAAATTGAATTCGTAGTCAGACAAAGCAGAGTTTTAAATTATCTGATCTATATTTAAAGAGAATGGCATTACTAGTCTCTGAAATATTTGTTGATCTTTTTTCTTGCTTTGCTTTAGTTTTTTCTTTTTCAATAGACCTGAAAAAATTCCTTATGAAACAATTAATTTTCATCTTTCAGTTAGTGCTCAGGAGTTTTAGCATTAATTCTTCTTAACACAGAGCCTCAGATATTTTTTGTCTGGTTTCTCTCTCTAATTTATAAATGGAAATTTATAGTCTTTCATCTGTATGGGTATTATTTCATTTGTTGTTTTTCTCTTAATACCCTGCCGATATTAATTTTGGAATTCAATTCCTGGCCATGGCTCTTGTTAAATTTTCACTTTTGGGGGGGCAGTTGATTGCAATTCTTTGTGTCTGTGTCTTTTAACTACTTGCAGTTCTTCATTTTCTAGATCTGGGCTCTTCATCTTGTTTTTTCCTTTACTACCTGTTATCTCCTGCTACCTTATTCCTGTTGCACATGATTTTATGCATAAAGAAGTTCACACTTTTATGAAAATTACATGCCAGATATCTTGCCTACCAAAAGTCTGTAGGTTTTAAGTTATTTGTGCACTCTTTGCATCTAGTTGATTTGATTATCTCCTCTGTTCTTTAGGCCACAACCTGGACTACCTCAACGGTCATCATTACCTTACAATGATTAACTGTATTTAAACTAATATGGACTAAAAGAATAATTTAGTCTTCTCTTCCAAACTCCATTGTGTTCTGCTTTCCATTTAGTGAGCTATTTGGATTATGGCTATTAATTATATAAGCAGAGTCAGAAAGTTGTACAAGGGTTCTATTTTTCAGTCTGATTTTTAAAATTATTTTGTTACTAATTCTAATATTTTGTAACTGCTTTTGTCTTCTGGAAAGACTGTATATGTTATAAAAAAATTCTCACCTATGTACATATTTCTATTATACTTGTCTCACTATCCAAAAGCCTTTAGGCATGGGAAAATAAATATATTTATTTCTCTATGTTTTATAGAGCTGAAATTTTCAGAGAAGCCTTAGATCCCTAGTTATCCTCAAATTCCTTGTGTGAAAATCTTATATTGCTAGACATATACTGCTAACAATGATCCATTTGCAGGTGAGGTTGGTTGTCCTCTCAGATGGTGGAAGACACGCCCTGGCAGGCAGGCCCAATGTATGCAGGGCATGCACTAGTAGCTTTGTCTATCTCTTATGACATACTGATGCATGTATGAGATCTTACATACAGAAAAATTCCTTATCTTCTTGTACTCAGCTGGAAAAAAGAAAACAATTTTGCAGCCTAAATGCACTGTTTTCCTTAGTGTTAATCTGTTTATTCCAGCTTTTACTTTTATATTAAAATTCTGCCTGAAAATATCTAAATCTTGCTGTTTCTGAGTTGAATTGAAAATGTTCTATCAGCTATTTAAACTTATGATGAAAGAAATGTGTGAAACCAACACCAGAATAGAAAACAGAGAAGCTGCCTGGGAGAAGAAAGATATCAAAATACATATAAAGATTACTCTTAAACAGATCACCTTCTGACGAACATTAGAGGAAATTACAAGCAATGGGTTTATATGCATGCACCCAACATTTTCTAAGTTCACAACACTCCTTTGAAGTGTAGGAAGGAAATTAAATAGCGGTGTCTTATCAGTGAAATTTGAGCTACGTTCAAATATTGGATCCACGCTACACTGTACGGAAAGGTTGGAGAATAATAAAGATTGCACAAAGGTAATTTTATTTAAGAAATATTGTTATCTGTACAGAGGAAATAAAAATTACGTGAGACCTAAAGGGGTAATGAGCACTGAAACACTGCAAACTAGAGGGCAGGAAGGCAGTCTATCAAGGGAGCATAAACTACAGAGGATAGAATAAAGGCTTTCAGTGGTGGAAGGTGGGTCATCCTGCTTTATTGGAACACATATGTAAATAAGTACCCATTAAATTAAAAAATCTGCACCCACATGAAGAGCAGGAGGTGAAAATTTGGTTTCTGAAAGAGGAATGCCTTTCTGAGTGGCTTTATTTTCACAGTACTGTCAATAAAAATGAAATGTTGCATGTAACATGAAAAAGAGCAAAGCTTAAATATAGAGATGGAGATCCCATCCTTGGATTCTATCAGGATACAAAGTCTGTTTACTAAAAAGACAGATGGGATGACCATACAAAAGGAAGGTATAAAATGCTTGATTACAGTCTGTTACATATATGAAAGAAAAAAATCCATAGAAGGACAGACTTGGATAACAAAGACAAAGTGAATAAGATCAATATGTAACTGATGTGTGAATCATTCTGTTGTCTTTTGCAAGCATGGAATAAGATACAAGGCTGATGTAAATACACATCCAACAAAAATTATTAAAATCTCACATTAACTTTCTGAGTAAGGAATATCTACTAATGTCTATTTATCTCATATCTAGTAGATTGGGATTTATTGGAAAACGGAGAAATGACCAAGACACTGAAGATTAGTAATCTCTGTATGAGTTCAAAAAGCTCTGAAAATCAGGCAATAGACAAGCTGCAGGTTTGTAATTCAGAAAAATATTTAAACAACATCCACTGCCTTTTCAGAGAAAGGCTTGGGCAAAATGAGAGGCTGGATCCAAATGACCTGTGAAGGCACTTTGGAAAACATTTCAGTACAGAAACCTTTGCAGCATCAGGGCTGAGAAATAGATTGGATTATTAAACTTTTATAAAAGATTCATTTGAAATACTGTAGGAGCAATTGCTGGCTCTAAGGAAGCATTTTTAAAAGAAAGTTAAAAGCACTAATCTATTTCTTTTTATTCTATATACAAAACAATGCATTACTGAAGCTATTCCATGTGGAATACAGAGCAGTCTCTCTAATGGAAAAGTTAACCTAAGGTATTATAATCCAGTAAAAACTATAAACTCGCCTTACCCTCTTCTATATAGAAGTGGGAAAGAATTAATATTCATCTACCTTTTAAAAACCTAGAACTTAAGAATTACATTGACTCCACAACTTATTTAATGCCTTCATTACAGTGAAAAATATCTTAGTGAACTCCTGTTGGACACCTGGAATGTTGCTCGGCTGGGTTACTATTCTACGGCTGCCAAAATATCCTACTCTTTGGGCAACAGTCTCTTCCTTTCTTCCTGTTTCCCATGTTTTGTGATAATACTTGAGATATCCAACACATACAAAAATCTGTTTGTATGAGTCTCTTCCTTTAGCTGAGGGAGAGATTGTTCTTAGCCTTGATAGGCACTGAAAAGGAAAAGAAAGAAAAAGAAAGAGAAAGAGAAAGAAAAGAGAAAAAGAAAAAGAAAGAGAAAGAGAAAGAGAAAAAGAAAAGAAAAGAAAAGAAAAGAAAAGAAAAGAAAAGAAAAGAAAAGAAAAGAAAAGAAAAGAAAAGAAAAGAAAAGAAAAGAAAAGAAAAGAAAAGAAAAGAAAAGAAAAGAAAAGAAAAGAAAAGAAAAGAAAAGAAAAGAAAAGAAAAGAAAAGAAAAGAGAAAAAGGTGTCACCCACATCCCCAAAAAAGCACGATTGTACCTGTCTGATTTACTGAGAGCAAAATAAAAATATGTTGAAGTTTCCTGATCTTATAAGGCAGTTTTATTTAAACAATAAAATTCTGAGTGGCAGTAGAGTGGAATTGTAGTTAAAACCCTAAAACACAATGAAAGGTCTGCATAAGCTGCAAAAGAAACCAGATATTTATTTTCTTTGAATCCATTTGAGCTTACCACCAATTAGTACAAGCCATATTTCTCTGAACATCTTAACTCCTTACAGCACTTGAATCAAGTTCCTCTGATTAGAGAGAAATTTACTTTCCTCAAGTCCCAGGGAAGAATTTGTGTTTGATAAATCAAGTTCTTCGTTATGTTCTGGGTTCGCCCTTGAATCTTCATTTTAAACTGAACTGGTCTAGGCAGTGTGATCACCTTAGGAAAACTGTAAGCCATGAGCCGCCAGCTTCTCTAGGAGGATGTTGTGGGAGACAGTGTCAAAGGCCTTGCTAAAGTCCTGGTAATCAGCATCCACAGCCTTTCCCTCATCCACTAGGTCAGTCATCTGGTCATAGAAGGAGATCAGGTTGGTCAGGCAGGACCTGTGTTTCATGAAGCCATGCTGGCTGGGCCTGATCCCCTCATTCTGCACTTGCTCAGTGAGCTCACTCAAGTCGAACCATTCCATAATCTTCCCCGGTACTGAGGTCATGCTGACAGGCCTGTAGTTCCCCAAATCCTCCTTCCGGCCCCTCTTGCAGACGGGTGTCACACCGGCAAGCCTCCAGTTGTCTGGGACCTCCACTGTTAACCCGGACTGCTGATAAATGATGGACAATGGCTTAGCAAGCTCCTTTGCCAGCTCCCTCAGTACTCTTGGGTGAATCCCATCTGGCCCCATATACTTGTGAGTGTCCAGGAGGCTCAGCAGGTCGTAAACTGCTTCCTCCTGGATTATGGGGGTGTTTGTTCTGCTCTCCGTCTTTGCCTTCCAGCTCAGGGGACTCAATAACCTGGGGATCACTGGTCTGACAGTTAAAGACTGAGGCAAAGAAGACATTAAGTACATCAGCCTTCACTCATCCTCGGTGACAATGTTACCCTCCATGATTCTCTTTGGATCTACTTTTGTTGTTAACACATTTGTAATAATATTTTTTGTTATCCCTTACAACAGTGGCTAGGTTGAGTTCTAGCTGGGCTTTAGCTTGTCTAATTTTCTCTCTGCAAGACTTAACGAGGCCTCTGTATTTTTCTTGAGATGCCTGCCCCTTCTTCCAAAAGTGGTAAACTCTCCTTTTTTCTGAGTGGAAGCAAAAGCTCCCTGTTCAGCCAGGCCGGTTGTCTTCCCCTCCGGTTTGTCTTGCGGCACAAGGCAACAGCCTGCTCCTGCAACTTCAAGACTTCCTTCTTGAAGAAAGCCCAGCCTTCCTGGACTCCTTTGCCTTTCAGGACTTCCTCCCAAGGCACTCCCCCAACCAGTGCCCTGAACAGGTCAAAGTCTGCCTTCCAGAAGTCCATGGTATTGGTTCTGCTGACCCCCCTTCTTACTTCGCCAAGAACTGAGAACTCAATCATATCATGGGCGCTAAGCCCAAGATGGTCTCTGACCACCACATCTCCCACCAGACCTTTTCTTTGAACAGCAGGTCAAGTGAGACACCTCCTCTGCTAGGCTTGCTTACCAGCTGTGTCAGAAAGTTATCTTCCACACACTCCGGACACCTCCTAGACTGTTTCCTCTCTGCTGTGTTGTTTTTCCAGCAGAAACCTGGTAGATTGAAGTCCACCACCGATTGAAGTCCCCCACCAGAACAAGGGCAACCAATTGTGATACTTCCACCAGCTGCTTGTAAACACTTCGTCTACCTCTTAATCCTGGCTGGGTGGTCTACAACAAACCCCCAGCAGGATATCTGCCTTGTTGGCCTTCCCCCTCATCCTTACCCATAAGCACTCAACCTTATCATCACAATCGCTAAGCTCTATGCAATTGAAACACTCCCTAACATATAAAGCCACCCACCACCTCTCCTTCCTTGCCTATCCTTTCTGAAGAGCTTATAGCCATCCATTGCAGCACTCCAGTTGTAAGAGTCATCCCACTATGTCTCTGTGATGGCAACTAAGTTAACTGTTGTTAATATGCTGCTAACTTTCCCTAGTTCAAAGTAGGCAGCCAGTCCTGAGTATGTGCTCATGACATAAATGCTCGGGGCAATTGCTCTGTACAGTTCCAGGTTCTAAGTAGTTGGACTAATGCATCAAAATCCAAATTTCTTCATTGTCAGAAACAGATGGAAGGAGTACACAGAATACTGAACACTTTCAGGGGTCATTACCGAACTAACCAGTCTGCTGCACTCATGATTTAATATGTCCTCAAAAATATACCTTTTAAGGATACTTTTAATTTAATATCCAACCATATTTTCCTTCCTAAAAGAACAATGTGTACTACAGCTAATAAACAATATTCAGTTTACTGATTAGTTTGAGCAATAATAATCAGTTTGCCTTTTCATTACTGCTTTAAGACACACTGACCTTTACACCTTCTTCAACTTCCCACTATTACTTCCTTAGAGTAAAACCATGTAGCTACCTGCAGAAGGGGAGAAAGACACTTCCAGTGAAGGAGCTTTTGATGAGAACAGCACAAGCACTTCCCAAACAGTCGCTGCACTGACAATTTTCCATCCCCAATGGAAATTTCTATTCTCCTCAACTGAATTGATCTGTACCTTATGTCAAAGCACACTGACTGCAGAGAGGAAATGTACTGATAGTTTTAACTGCCTTGTTGAAATTAAAGAGTGTTTGTATTTACAAGGCAAAGCTATCAATTTAATGTATAACCAATTCAATTTACATGAATGTTCACCACCATTTTGTAAAGCACAGAGTTCTGGATTATGAACTGTTGGATAACGGCTGTACAGGAAATATTTATTTCTTTTTGTCTGTCTTACTAAATGGGAAAAACATAGAGACGCCAGAATTCAGACCTTACAGGAGAGTTATTCAAACAATAAAAGATATTGTTCATATGACAACTTAGAAGATCTCTTTCTGGGGACCCAGTGAATGCAAAAAATGGCATACATAAACTTCTGTGCACCTATTTCCCATTCTCACCATTCTTCTCCTCACTGACTTCCAGAGGATGCTAAACTACTGATGCAAAGCCTCTGAACATTTGTCTTGAAGAATCATCAAGAAAATGGAGGCATGATAAGCTGCATTGAGACATCATTTATACAAGCATCTTTGGAAAATATGCACTCATAGAGATGCTTATACTGACACAGCTCAGGACCTAAACCAGCTGAGAATAAATAAGTTCAGTCATTTTTTTCTACCTGTAAAATTGGATTCAGATCTGGCTAGGGTTACAAATGAATTTCACATAAATGAATTTCAGAGGGCATTCACAGAGAAAAACACTGTGGAGAGGTGCCCAGGAGTATTTTGTGTAGTTCAGCACAAAACAGATACTGATGAAGGACAAACCCCCACATTTTAGTTGTATATTACATTCAGTTTAATAAGACTAACAAAGCAGTTACAGGATATCTACTATCCTTTTTTTGCTCAGCTTCAGAAAAAGTAATATAAATGTTTGCTGCTGACCTTTGGCTGTTGGATTCTTTCATGTTTCAAAGTATGTTCTCTCTTCTGTACCCTAGGTTTCATGTAAGTGACAGCTGAACAGATATTCTTTGTACTTTCTCAACAGTACCACTATTTAATTCATTGATTTTTATGTCTCCAAAGAAGGAAAAAAAAAAAAAAAAAAAAAGCTACTGCTTATATAAGGAATAGGATATTTCTTCTTCTGTCAGGGAAAACTCAAGCAAGCATCATTGTTCCCAGATAGTTTCAAAATGCAACATTTCTTTGCAAGCACTAATATGCCCATTTCAGCATTGCAGCATCTTTTCTACTGTAGGAAACATAAATTGCTTATAGACTGAAAATTTCTGACCACTGATATTGGTAAAATCCAGCACAAAATGAATTCTCCTCTTTCTTCTCCCTCTTGTAAGCCTTCAGCTCATTAATGAATATCAATGGAGAGCTGCAGTTAAATACAACAGTGGAGCTGTGATCTCAGCTATTAGTACTCATCAACAGTGATTACACAATGCTAAGTGTTGTCATTACAACATGATTTTGTGTTGTTAGGTCACAGAGTAGGCTGCAGAAAATCTTTAAAAAGTCAAATGAATAAAACTACACAACAGTGATTTCTTTCTTTTTATCTACTTAACACAGCAAAAAATTTCTAACACATAAAATATAAAATATGAATTTTAGAGAAAGATGATAAATGAAAGTACTAGGCAATGGGAAGGAAATCACTGAAATAATTCTGCAGTATTCTTGCAATAACTATATGAGCTGTATTAATTAACTCCCTTGAACAATAAGCTGTAAATGACATTCACACATTTTAATTTATCCAAGTTATTAATTAAGTGTTCTCTCCGGGGTCCCAAAATTCAACTCTTTTTTCTGAAGTTTCCCTTGATCTCAGTAAACTCCAGTTCTGACTTTCCTTAGTCCTCACTGTCTCTTTGTCAAAATAGTAATCAGGTGCACTGTTTCTGAATTGAGACTTTAAGAATTTGGGTATCTAGCCCATGATCAAACCCATTTGCTTGCCATACCAGACACCTCTTCAATACTTCCAGATAACTTAATTATATATTCTTTCACAAGTACCCCATTATCCTTCTCACAGGTCCTCTAGTTGATAAGCCTATTTAAAGAATAGAGT